>JAXBDA010004937.1:0-26572 GCA_036023075.1 Gaultheria prostrata
ACTCCAGTGAGAACATCAAAACTACAATTAGCTTGGATTGAATTCAAATTGCTACATCATGCCTGGTAATAGGCAACATGCCTCAATTTGTTAGTAGTCAATCAACAAGGTTGATTATGAAATATTAAAATATTATAACCATGTCAACAAGAAACACCAGATCTCATCAGTTGATCCGGAAAAATGAGAAATAAACACACACAACCAAGTACTCCCTCCGTCCCAATTTGTTTGTCAATTATTCCATTTTCTGCTATACCTTAAATTGTTTATATCTTTCAATCTATAATGTTTTTCACCGTTTTAAAAAATTTGTATAATAGAATAAATTATGAACTATCAAACAAGATCCATATTGCATATAGTTGGAGATGAATATTAAAAGATATAAGCGATTGAAAACTAACACGATTATCAAAAATTGACAAACAAAATGAGACGGAGGGAGTACTTAATAGCAATCTAATCTTGAAATAGAAAAGTTAATAATGCTAAGAAGGCTGAAATTAGAGTCAAAATGAGTTAGGAAGCAACCCATAAGTCACTGGGGTATCACTTTAAAAACTAATATTGAAAAACCAAGGAATGGAAAAATCTATGGGAAAAAGATGTTACCTCTCGCAAATCTGCACAACATCTGCACCAGCATCTGGCTCACATTTGCGTGTTCGAACATAAAACTCCTCAGGTTTATAAGCATTAAGCAACATCCTACGAATTTTTTTTCAACAATTAACATCACACTCGATGGTAACATTAATTCAAAGGGATAAAAACTCAAAAACAGAATCAAAAGAAAAGCGTTTTTGAAGTGCATACATGCATTACCATGTTGCCAAGCATTGGCAAGTTCATGAGTCCGTAAAAGTCCCACAAGAAAAGCATAATGACCATTTTTTAAGGTACTTATTTTTGTTCATATCTTATGTATCAACGGAAAAAAGTAGGAGTAGTTAGTAATTAATCAATAAGCATTGCAGATTCAACGAATTGGTTAACTAATAACAATCATTTCGAAATGACAAATTATTCAATACCCTTGGATGAGTTGAACACAAGATCTCGGGGTTTGCGGTTGATCCCGATGACAATCATAAATAGCCAGGCTACCCTAATAGGTTCTAATCATTTTCTTTTATTCATTTAGAAACGACAAATTATTCAATACCCTTGGCGTACCGGCCCGTGGTGCCCCAAATTCCTCCGCCACCACCCAGAGTATATGGATCCCACAACAATGCGGTGGAGGAACCTAGGCCCTGCCAAATCATTTTCTTCTGTCCATTTAAGAAACGAAAAAGTTATTTATTGCCCTCGGGCCACCACCATGTGGTGCACTGCCAAATCATATGGGGCGCTACGTGACAGTGTCCCTATGGCACTGAATCTCACGAAGCAAAAAACCATACTCCCTCCATCCCATTTTGTTTGCTCACTACGATTATGCGTGCCTTTTTTGAATTCTTGTAGTAGTTTTCAATCTATAATGTATTTTATATGCAATATGGATCTTATTTAATAGATCTCAATTAGTTTTATTACACAAAATTTTTAAAAACTTTAAAAACATTATAAAGAAAAATATATAAATGTTTGAAAATGACACGGATATTCGCAGTGAGCAAACAAAATGGGACAGAGGGAGTATAACAAACTGATTATATTCCTGAACAAGAACAAAACAAACAAACGAGGAAATGCGCCCAAATAAGTTACGAAAAACCAGTTCAAAAACGTACCCGTATATACGTCAACTGATACAACGCATAGGCGGCTGATTTGTTAACCGTGATCACCGGCGGAATTCGCGGTGTCCGCATGTTGGTACTCGAATTCTCCTCCACCTCCACTATTTCTGCCACGATCGAGGCTTCTCCCCCACTCTGAACAAACAATTAAACCGTGAAATCACAAAACTACAGAGAGAGAGAGGGAATGGGGGGAAAAGCTAACCGATTCACCGGGGACGGCCAAGTTGAGGACGATTTTGGTGGAGCAATTGAGACCGCCGGAGTCGGAAACCTTCTCGCATTTCTCGAGTTTGGATTTGGAGAGGATTTGGGTGCCGGAGACGGAGTAGAGAGAGAAGACAATGAAGAGAATCACCGTCGGCGTGAGAGGCCTCATTGTGCTTGGACAGGGTTCGGAGAGAGTGAGAGGGGGAGAGTTTTACATACTGGGCGAATATACGAGAGAGAGAGAGAGAGAGAGAGAGAGAGAGAGAGAGACGTGTAACTGCATGGGTGAATTGCCCGACAGTGGAATTAGGTGCAAAAAATTGCATTTTAATGGTGTACTTTTTCCAAATCATTACTTAATGAGAAGAGGAAGAATAATTGCCAAAACATGGCATGACGAATCCTGCTGGACGTAAATACCCATGACTTAAACTTCCTTCCCAAAACAAACCCCCTCATCTCACCCCAAATCAGCGTTGAACCAACTTTCCCAAATCAAAAACCCCAAATCTATTGGAGCTGGTGGATCTTTTTCTTCGTAGTTGTCGTCGTTTCTATCAAACCCCAAAACAATGGAGTTTGGAATCCTCTACGGAATCGACACATGCACCATCATTCTCAGCCCAGACGGAGAGCTCGACATGAGGGCCTGAAAACCCCAACAATGTTAAATCGATCATCGGAAAGTACAGAGAAAACGACAAGAGCAAGAAATAAGGTCAACCCACTGGTGAGAAAATTATTAATCCCAAGATGGGTTTGAATATTTATGGAGTATCAGATTGTCAATCGGTCAACCCACTGGTGAGAATTATCTTGATCTTTTTTGTATGGATGAAACTCTTCTGGGTTCACGGTATTGGAATCTACCGCAATCAGTTGCAACTACATCTGGGGAAGGTTCGGTTGCAACTGAATTTCAATCCCCTTCAACCAAATCAAACCCATCTTTTATACCTCTTTTAGATCTATACAATGTGCCATATAAGTTCATCCTGGTGCTATTTTGGGGAAAGTGGGAACAATGTATAACCATAACAAAATAGAAAATTAGGATTAAGACAACATACTGCTAAGCACACGTCCTCGTTCTGGTGCAGTGGTATTTTCAAATGGTGCAATGTTAATTAACTCAAGGTGCAATTTTTTTTCATTTAAGGAGAATAGTTCTTTTTTTCAAAATAAAAAAGTTTGATTTAAAGAGCAATGGTTATTCTCAAATGGTGCAATGTTAATTCACTGAAGGTGCAAGTTTTTTTTTCATTTATGGAGCAATGTCTATTTTTTCAAAATCGATAGTTTGATTAAAAAGGGTGTAATGTTAATTTTATTCTCAAAGGGTGCCATGTAAATTCAGTCTAAGTGCAAGGCTGTTTTATTTAAGAAGTACTAATAGTTATTTTTTTTAAACTAAGAAGTTAGATTTAGACATGACACTGACAACCCTGTCGGGCGCAATGGTATTCTTAAAGGATGCAATATTAATTCACTCAAGGTGCAACATTTTTTCATTGAAGTAGCAATGATATTTTTTTTCTTCAAATCAAGAAATTTGATTTAAAGAGCAATGGGTAGTCTCAAAAAGTGCAATGTTAATTCACCGAAGTTGTAACATTATTTAATTTAAGAAGCAATGGTCATTTTTTCTCAAAATAATAATTTGGATTTAGGCATCACTCGGGCAATTAAGATTTCCTCATTCGGGTGCACTGCAATTCTCAAATGGTGCAATGATAATTCAGTTGAGGTGCAACATTGTTTCATCTAAGGAGCAATGGTCATTGTTCTCAAAAAAATAAATTCAGGGTGCAATGTTACTGCAAAAGGGAACCACGTGTTCATGATTTGGAAGACCCAGATAATTAATCCCAATTGCTTGTGAGAAATCGTATGAGTGTGTGTGTGTGTGTGTGTGAGAGAGAGAGAGCCGCTAGGCACTAGCAATTGTAGGAAATTGATCGGAACCGTGTGTGATAGAAGTATTGGGGTAATTAGTTTTAGTTAAGGTCTGGAGTGAGTGATTGTGCACAACAAGGGAGGGGAGGCGTACTGTGGTTGTTGTCACACATGGCTGAGAGGGAAAAAGGTGAAAATGATAAGTTTTTACAATATTGGGATAGAATTGTCTGTTGAAGATTTGGTTCAATGTATGTGCAATTATTAATTTCCGTTTCATGTGTGGGGTGATTTTGAAAAAGTGTGTCATATATAGGCAATTGTTTTCCACTGCCACCACTGTCACGCAATTACCCCTAACTGCTTTTGACGGGTTAGGCTTTCGAATGTGGCTCCCTCCAAATTGATGCATTTTCAATTGTACAAGTTTTTGCATTCAATCAATCTATCTATCATACATAAATCAACCAATGCATACCCACATCACCGTAGCAATCATATCTACAACCCAAAAGGTTAAGCTATATGGAGAGTAGGGCTGCACTAAAAATCCGGTGAACCGTGAATCCGGACCGGACCGAATTGATTCGTACGTTTTGGATTTTAAATGTGGATTAATTGTCTGGACACGGATTCAAAAATTAAAAAACTGTGACTTGCGGTCAGGACATGAATTTTCATTTGAAAACCATGGATTAACCAAATGGGACCGTGAGATTTTTATGCATAAAAAAATAACATATATACATGTATGTAAATGGTTGTGTTACAATTTCATAATTCTTTTTATCCAAAGCTTGTTGAGTGTTTAATTGTATGCAAGTGGTTGCGTGCTACTCCATCGCTATTTGAAGTTGAAGAGAATATGGATGACATGCAGGAGCTTGAATTAATCTTATCCTATTCCACACAAAAACAGCAAAGAGTATCAGTTGTTAATTAGATTTGTCATCTAGTTCAGAGAGTCACTAACACATAACAAGAATGGGAGGATATTTAGATATTAAGTTATTTTCATCGCTGGTGTAAATAAAAGTTTCCTCCAAATCGATTGCATTGCGTCATGTGACCACATGACGCAATGCAATCGATTTGGCTCACATGACGCAATGCAATTGATTTAGAGGAAACTTTTATTTGCAGCAGCAGTGGAAATAATTTAATATGCTCATAAATGAAAAAAAAAAAAAACCAGCCAGAAAATGCTTATCTCTACTCTATATATGAAGGAATTCATTCACAGAATCTGGATGTTAATAATCCTTCTTTGCTGTTATTATTTAGAATCTGGATGGTGATGAAATCAGTTTAGTTGAGGAATCTATTTTTTAAAATAAGTTGATGAATCTCTTTTTTAGAATAAGTTGAAAATCTGTGGATAAAACCGGAACCAATCTGTGATTCACGGATTGGATTGGAACTCGGCCTTGAGATTTTTGATTCGGACACGAATTGCATTTTAAAAAAATCATGACTCGAGGATTAGGATTGGATTCGTACGAATATGATCCGATCCGGACCGTGTACATCTCTAATGGAGAGATCTCAATAGTATATTGAGTAAATCACTCATCTCACTTCTTAAGCAATGAGATCGAATTCTCACATGGAAGCGATGAATCGTTCTATTCCCAAGTGGTATGGTAATGTATTCCTTAACCTTCCCGCAATCAAGTTTCAAATCTGTCTAGGTGTAGCCTCATTTTGAATCAATAACCTTCCCGCAATCAAGTTTCAAATCCGTCTATGTGTAGCTTCATTTTGAATCAATAGTCATGTACATTGTCAAATTTGTAAAATCATGAGTCTCACCCCCTAATACCATGTAAAAACTTTATATACAACGCGTTTTCGAGTGATTACTCATTCCATTTCCATTATAAGTAGTAGTAGTATTCTTTACAATCGACCAAGTTGAGGACGATTTTGGTGGAGCAATTGAGACCGCTGGAGTCGGAAACCTTTTCGCATTTCTCAAGTTTGGATTTGGAGAGGATTTGATAAATTCCTAAGTTTATCAAGATCTTATAAAATCAAGTCCTTGATTTTATCCATTGGTGAAGAGATTTGACAAAATCTCAGATTTTTCTCCATTAGAGAATAACCCCTAAGATAGACTTATGCTTCCTAAAGCAGTTTAGAGAAAAAGAAAGCAATTGAGTTCTAATTTCTATTCATTTCAACCAATCTAGTTTTCTCAATTTTTTTGGACGGCACAGAGTGTACTGGTAGGTCATTTTCGTACCAAAAATATATGTATAATTACTTAGAATTAACTACTACTCAGAAGAATAGTGGCTAAGTCCGAGGTCGATCCGGAGAGACAATTTGGCTAAGTTACGTTAGCTTCGATTAATTTCTAATTTAATTCGGAAAAAGGAATTGATTGATTGGTGTTGTGAATTACTAAATTAAAGTAAGCAATAATAAAATTGATTAAAATTAATGGAGAGAGGATCCAGGGTTTCGAATCCACCCCGACCACGTAACTAGGCTATGTATAGGTTAGATTTATTTTATTCGAATCGCAATTGTCAAGAAGATAATTAAGTTGTTAACAGGCATGGGCTATCCCATAGCACAGACCGTCTCGCTTGCACAACCCGTCTCTTTCACGGGCTGTCCAGTGGCACGATCCGTCTTACGAGCATAACCCATCTCAGTTACCCAAGCACAAGCAAAGAAAACGGTTGATTAACTCGGTATTTGAGATCGTGCACACAAATACACAATTGATTGAAAGCATAAAAATCATTCCATCTGATCATAATGAAAAGGGTTCTTAGTTAAACAACTGATCCGAATAGATAAATCTAAATCCTATGCATAAATAAAATTACTTGAATCGGGGTTTCATCATCCCCTGGAAGTTGAGTTTAGTCGGACATCACTGCAAAAAGAAGCCGCAGCCTCTGCTTCGAAATCCCACCGTCCGCCTCTGTTCTGTCGTCTGTTATGCGTGGATTTGATTCCCTTGCTCTCTTGTTAGGTTTTTTGGCGACTCCCGGGTGTGTCAAAAAACCATTGGAGTCTGTAATTCACTCTTGTTGGGGTTGGGAGGTAGAGTGCTTAGAATTTGAGTCTAGATGCTCCACACAAGATTTCAAGCTTCATGATCAAGCCGATACCATGCCAAGTGTTTCGAATCTCAATCCGGAAAGGTATATTCATGCATATCATTTTTGTATTTAGGATTGTTCATCTTGGTTTAGGTCTCTTGAGTTTTACTTTCCTAAATCATGATTTTGACTAAGGCATTTGATTTCTAGTCTCTTGTGTCTCCCTGCGTTTTCAAGCGTTTGCAGACGCATGGATTTGAAAGGCATCTTTTGACACGTGTTTTAATCTTGACCTTTGAGATCTTTTTAAAAGCGTTTTCCAAGCGTCTGCAGATGCGTGTAGACGCGTGTCTATGGACAGCCCACAGTGTGCCAAGTGTCTTAATCCTGTCGGAGCGTTTGCAAGCGTCTGTCAACCCTTTAAGTGGCCAAATGTCATGTTTTGAGTGGCTATCTTTGGGAGCACGAAATTGGCACTATATAAACTCTTTTTCTCTCATTTTAGGGTACCGATTTCATAAAAAATCAGCCCACTTTTTAAAGAGAGAAAGTCCTCTCCTCTTGTTCCTTTGTGAGCTTTTGTGAACTTGATGTTCTTGATGATTTGAACTTGTTTCAATCATCTTTTTCAATCTAGTGCTTTCCTTTCAATGGATTGATTCTAGATTGATTTTATTTTGCAAAACCTTCATAAAAAACCAATCTTTTTCATAAGTCATATTTGGGTGCCTTTGAGCTTTGTGAGCTTGATGCTCTTGAGATGATTTGAGTTTGCTTAATCATCTTTATTCAATCTAGTGCATTCATTTCCATGGATTGTCTCTAGATTGATTTGTTTTGGAAAAACCTTCATAAAAATCATATCTTTCATACATCATTGTTGGTTGCCTTCAAATCTACATGGCCGGATGATCCGGAGCCGTCTTTGATACGGAGATCGAGGGGTGTTGACCTCGTGGAGGCTATGGAATCAAGAAGGGGCTCGGGGAGCTAAATCAAGGAGTGGAGTTAGGTGTAGCTTGGGGCAAGTTGGTAATTCCTAATCTTGTAACTCTTGATTTAACCTTTTGATTTATAGCAATTAGTAGATTAGGCCGTGATTTTATGCTTAGGGTATTTAGACCCTAAGTAGTTTCCACGTATATCCTCGCGTTGATGATCTTTTGATTATTGCTTTATTTGCTTACATTGTGGTTTTAATTGATTCTCCATGAAAATGTTTAATTGGATTAGAATGGAAAACTTTAATTTTTAAATTGGTCGTCCTATTCAACCCCCCCCCCCCCCCCCCCCCCCATCTAGGACTTGTAGTGCGATTACATAATTTCATCTCTGAATGTGTATGTGTATTTATGCCCAGAGTGACCGACCTCCTCCTACTTAAATTAATTGGACCACGGGCTTTGTCTCCATACCAAGTAAAATTGGACTATACACTCTTTTTTTTAAATCAAAGCCTTCAAATACCTGCAACATGCAAAAATCAAGCAATAAACACCAAGTAGCATTACAAACGGACTTAGCAAGAATAAATTAGGGGGCATTAATGTGAACATTTACGCGTCTATCATGTACGAAGAAGACAAGCTCCCAATTTATTTTTAAGCCCTCAACATAAATCATTTCGTACATTCTTCTTATATTATAGATTTATAGTTCGTTTTGTTTGGTTTTTAGAGTTTTTCAAATTGATTTGTTTGTTTTTTGGTACTTTAGACTTGTTTATCAAAAACTATGTTTGTGACATTTCTACTTGAAGTGCCTTTTCAAATGAACAATTCCTAAATCCTAAACGCGTACTTAAAAAACATGAACTTATGCGCGTGTTTTATTTCCTATTAATATTTATTAAATGATTCAATAGATGCATGCATACTCGTTTCTTACTTCATTTCCGTCTTTTCCTTTCCCTTCGAAGGAAAATGAAAAAAACAAAATTAAATTAGTATAAACTTAGGGAAATGATTTTCACACCTCCTTTTTTATAATTGCACAATTTTTCTTATCTTTGACTGAAAAATTGCACATAAAAGTGCATTACAAGACAAGAAAGTGTGTACAATTATAAAAAAGAGAGGGTGAAAATCCTTAAACTTAACTAACTCTCTCTCTCTCTCTCTCTCTTAATTTCCGTTTCAATGATTAATAAATTCTTTTTGCGTCAAGCAAAACAAACTTATAAATCCCTCAAATGGGTGGTTTGGGACTTTGGATAAGTTGGATGATCCATCTTTGAAGGGCCTATGTTCATTGGGCTTGCATCTCGAGCGTTTTAAGTGAATGGTCTTCTACCTGGTATCCTTTGTTGGCCCAATTCATGAAGACAGAGAACCATCAGCACTCAGCAGCCCATCTTTTGCACATTTTGTCACAGAGTAATGCTTTAGAGACATATGTCAAGGACTTACGGATGTGTCCAGAATTGTACGATGCATGTGAACCCACGCGTTGCACGTGGGATCGACATGAATTGAACCGTTCCAATTTCATTTGTTGTTTTACATTACATAATACGTGTGCATGAGCGTAAGCGAAAGCGTGAAAACGTCCTTTTAAAATGTCTCATGATACTAGAAGTCACGAGAGCAAGTATTAATAGCGGGAGCAGAGGATCCTATTAGAAGATTATGATAAGTGAAACTAAAAGTCCAGCCCGGATTTAATTCCAAAAGCACCTTAAACATCCTCAACAATAGTCCTCAAACGCCCATTGGGGTTGTGCAGTTGTTCCAAACTGAGTTAACCACTGAGAATCCCTCTCAAAAGAACAAACCCTCAAGGCTCCGTTTATTTGGACATAAAATGTTTTACCCATTTTCTAGTGTTTGATTCCACAAAAATTTGGGAAAATGTTTTTCATGGAGAATATTTTCCACTGGAAGCCTGAAAATGACCTTTTTTTTTTTTTTTATCTGCAAGCCTTAAAATGCCTTACGCTGTAATCTTCCGTAAGTTAATTTCAGATGAACTGCTTGGCAAACATATGGAAACGAAATGCACGGGAATTGAGTTCATTGGTGTCGAGACAGAGTCCACGCAAGCTACTTCTTGTAGATAGATATTAAAGCCATTCAATCCTATGTATTACGCCATTTCACTTGTCAGAAGTTTTTTTTAACAGACACTTATCGGAAGTCAATTCAGGCTCGTTTTATTGTCAATTTTCTTTGAACTTCAACCAAACACGTGAAAACAAATTGAAAAGTACTATATTTTTTGTGTAAAATCTTTTACATCGAAAAAGATTTTCCATCGAAACGGAGCCTCAATCTTCCAAAGTAACAAAATAGAAGCCCCCCTAGCAACTTAAGCTTCAGCAGAAGCTGATAACATCTTTAGACTGCATCTCTTCTCCATCGGCCTGCCTTCGTATCTCCAGTGTAACACCCCGTCCCACATCGGAAGTCTACATGGATGATCTTGGGTATATAACAAACATTGTGGGTTAGCACTAATACCTTGGGCTTAAGTATTTTGGGCCATGTGGTATGGCTTGTGGATCAAATCAAGGTACTGGGCTAGTGGTCTACATGGGGTGTTACATCCAGTGTCGCAAGTGGCCGCCTGGCCGGTGGCCACTTTCTACGTAAGTAGTACTAGTTTACTAGTTTTGGCTTAGACAAGGTCATCCAAATTCCAAACTTGTCTCTGCCAATGAAAGGCCGACCTTGGCCTCGTTTGTTTGGTGGAATTTGAAGGTGGGATGAAGTGGGAATCAAAATTTAATATTTGTTACTGTTATTGTGGATGGGATTTGAAATTCCATGGCAATTTTTATCCCAGTCATGGAATTTCAAATCCCAGTCCATACCGGATATAAAATCCACCTTTTGGTCATGCACGCTATAACAAAAAAATGCTTTCCAATGGCAATATCCCTTTGGACATAAACATCGGATATAAAATTTTTCTATCAATTAATATCTTGAACAACATCTCAAGAATTTCATATCACATCCATTTATTTTCGGTCATACAAACGAGGCCAAAGGAACTCATAACTCATATAGTGCTCTTTGATACAATAGTAAAGAGGTCAGGTGGCCCATCTTGAGGATTACACCCCTGACATTTTACAATTTACACCTTCCAGGAGTCAAGCTCAATCTCTCATGTGGCCAATCAAAGTTCCACCGCTTAATGGAGCCACAAACAAATCCCTTGCTCTAAGCCATGGACCGGACCATATTTCAATTGTTTGCCAACTGGGCTTGGTTCTCTAATGGATTTTATCAAGATTTGATAAAATCAAGCCTTTGATTTTATACATTCGTGAAATTTTTTGATAAAATCTCATATTTTTTAATGGGTGAAAAGATTTGATAAAATCTCACATTTTTGTCATTCAAAAATATGATATTTTATTAAATCTGTTCACGAATGATTAAAATCAAAGGGATTGATTTTATCAAATCTTGATAAAATCCATCGGAGAACAACTCCTTAATTACAAACATTCCTTTCTCTATGGACGTGTAACCCCTAAAAACATAGGATTTGGATTCGATGCATTTTCCTTGATTTCCATCATGAACTGGACTTGTCAATTAATTTGATCGGCTCGAATAATATTTGTGTTTTTTAATAATGCAATGAAAGAGACCGAAAATGTAACAATTACGTATAATCAGCTACTCAACATGAGTTTAAATAGTCCCCTCTTGCCGGTTTATGCCAACGACAGCATAGGAGTTTAATCGTTGATTTGATCTCTGATTGTTCTTTGCTATGCGGTGCTTCTAGCCTACTACAGAGGGAGATCAGGAACAAAAATAATCAAGTTTAGAGTTCGAGAAAACGAAAGAGAGACGAAGGGTTTGTTTGGAACCTAATGAAAAGGAAAGAAAGGACGGAAAAATAATTTTCTTTTTTTTCGTCATTCGATATACATGGGTTAGTGGGGAAGTTAGTGAGTTAGTCTAGAGGACGTCTAGAAGCTATTCATAGCCCTAAACCCCAAACGCTTCTGCCGAGGCTCGAGCCCTGGTCTCGTTTGTGGGAGAACCAGAAAACAGAGAAGCAAATAGCAATATAAAGAATCCAGCACAATAAAATTTTCTTCTCCACTTTTCTTCGAAGTAATCCTTCCTGTTTCCCAACTTCCAAACAGGCCAAAAATGATTACTCCCAATTCCAGGCATTAATCTTGGATATTTTGTAAGGACCTTAACTAGAAGAATCTTTACATGTTTATAAACATTTTTAATCAGTGGAACCATAGGCTAAACTAAATAATATAGAACGTAACACATGGGGAATATACCCTCTTTGACAGATATGTTGATTTTTTTTTTATCGGCAACAAAAAAACATTTTATTAAGGGACTTGATAGGGGTACATCAAGTAAGGGGAAGGGGATTCCAACCAAGGTTGGAATAAACAACCAAATGGGACTAAGTCCAAAACACTTGAAGGCCTACAAGCCCGAATATGATGATACAAGCACATAAAGAGGGACAAAAGCCCAAACCACCTGAGGGCCTAAAATGCCCAGATCAACAATGAAAACAGCCCAACACCAAGAAACTCGAAGCCAAACCCTAGCTAAAATGCAACACATTCAACAGCCGCCGCCAACCACCGGCCTCCACCACTACAAACAAAAGACCACCAACAAAGAAAAGCCGACACTCAGGACCACCACCATGCCGCCAATGGCCACCCACCTGAGCGATGAACCCAACTCAAACCACCAAAACTGTTGCGGAAGCTCACCGAGCCGTTAAGCAATGACCGGAACACCCAACAGTGAACACGGCGGGAGACCACGTCGGTCGAGCCGCCCCAAACGCCAAGACCACCTACCGTTAGGCTGGAAACCAGAAAACCCAAGAGAAAATCTGGCGGTGGATCAGAACGGGGGAGGAAACTCAGTAGAGAGAGAGAAGCGTCGGGGAAAGGACGACTGAGAAGGACATGCATGAAAGCTCTGGCAGGGGCGGAAAAACAGAGAGGGGAGATGGAGAAGAAAGGGATACGAAGAACCATACCAGAGCCGACCTCGTCGGACACCTGGAACCCCAAAAAGGACCGCTAAGAACTGCCAATCCGGTCCCCATAAACGATCAAGAGTGAACAGGCGCTGAGATCCATGGAACCAGCATCATCCGCCATAGCCACCGCCTTCGACCAACTCGATTCCGCCACCGATCATTTTGTAATAGGATGAAGATGGAGAGATATGGAGGGGATAGAAACATAGAAGGAAAGAGAGGGGAGAGAGAGAGAGAGAGAGAGAGAGAGAGAGAGAGAGAGAGAGAGAGAGGAGGGAGGCGCCTCCCCCCCCCCCCAAGCGGCAGAAACCTAACTGGTTTTCTTTTTAGAGTAGGGGAGAGGGAACGTTTCTACACCCTGTTTGGATACCGAAAATGCAGCCGGATTTGCACCTGCCTTGACTTGCAAATCCTGGTCCCACGGCTAATGAGGCGTTTGGATACCAAATTGTAGGGTGGATTTGCAAATCCGGGTAGCCTCAAATCAGGGGAGGGTCGTTAGCTAATGATAAGGCAAATCCGAGTGAAAATGGGTCCATTTTGCCCCTCCAAATCCGGGTGTGTTTTATTGTGGAGAGAGAGAGAGAGACGAACCGGAGGAGGAGTTCATTAGTTGTGTGATCACAGGCCCACAGGAAACTTGTGTGATCACAGGCCCATGAGTAGTTCATTAGTTGCATTCTGAAAGTCTCTCTCACTGCTGATGCACTCCAGATTGGAACATCTTTCTTTTGTTCTAATAGTCGTTCCATAGTCGTTCCACCTTCTTTTGAGTGCGGGATGAGACATCACTTAATAATATTTGGGACTTTTCCGGCTCTCCACCCATTACTAATTAGTTTTGAGTTGGATATAAAGTTTCCATATCTTTATTAGCAATTTCTTTGGTTCATTTTTATAACTGTCACTGTGGAAAAAAATTTGTTGGGATTCGGACATTTTCGGGAAAACTTTTTTCATTGTATTCTATCATCCCTCATGTGGAAAAATACCTGTGCTGATATTGACAGAAATGCATGAGTATGAGTATTCTAGTTCTAGTTCTACTTCTTTCCATCTGCATCACGGTTACAATATTGTTTTTACCATGTTCTAAAAATTGCTAGGCGTTAGGCGGGCAGAAAAGAAGCGCTAAAACCTGGGCGTCACCTAGTTGGCTGCCTAATGCCTAGACGGGGATTAGACACTGACAAGTGAACTACCTAATCCAGGCATTGGACTACAGCCTAGCACATAGGGGTGGACTAGTCGGCCTGAGTGGCAGACTTCTGGAACACTGCATTTTATGCCTAAATTATCCTATCCAGTTCAAACTCCCTTCTGAATCATGAATCATTCACTGGGATTCACAGCACAGATTTATAATCTGAACCAAAGTATTTTAACCCAACACAAAATATGTGAGCACATTGAACATGTAGTCAAATCCGATGCTCATATCCGGTAAAACAGATGGGGCCAATAAGTATATGACACGCATAAACATGCTAAAACAGCCAGTAATCGAGCATGAAAAATATGAATCAACAAATCATTTATAAGCACCAGGAAAAAATCCAATTTTGTCACATTGTTCTACAAAAATACAAACCTGTACCGAACAACTCTGTAACTCATCTATGAAAATGTTCTACTTCTCATGTCTACAAAAGCAAAAACCACATAGAAAAAGGTGAAACAATGAAAACAAAGAATGATCATGTGTGAGTGTGTTGAATTTTCTTTACATCATCTTTTACAGTGAGTTCCTCCTCTCCCATGGCAGCAACCCAGTTGAAGAATCAGCAAGGTTAGCCAAAACAAAGTCCCTAAGACCCGTATCCCAAACCTCACAGAACTGTAAATGCCAATTAGCTGGTTCAATCGCCTCTGTCCCCAACCCTGGTGCTCTATCTCTCGATCCTTCGTTTTGATTCTCTTGCCAATCAGCCACATAGGTAGCAACCCTTCTGAAGAATTTAGCTCTAAAAGACTCCCAAACTTGGTACTTGTAGTGGTTAATCACAGCCGCGCCCTGTGGCAAATTCAGGTACCTGAATCCTTTCCTCAAGTGAAAGTGATGCACTACATTTAAAAGGGTAGCGTCGAGTGCATCAGGGCGAACAATCGATTTGTGTCTCTCTGGGCTCTGAAGTCGACAAGTGTAGCCAACCGTAACACCCTGTGCAGGGGGTGAACTCAATCCCGACGGCCCAAAACTGTGGCACGCTGTTCTGATTTCAGCAATTCTTGATGAGGTTGATGAAATATTCATGACCAAATTTCGAAGGGAGTTCTGGCCATGGAAACGGTATTTCCTTGATCTCTGCTTCCGGGTTGGAAACGGGAAGTAGAAAAACTCGTCCACATCCATGAATCCAACCCAGTTGCACTCATCTCTAGCTTTCAAAGCACAGTGAGAGAACCCCGCCTCTTGAGTCTTGATCCACGGCCAGACGTGGCGGCTCACATTATAGTCCTCAAGTTCAAGCTCTTCAATCACATTCTGAATCCCATCGTCGCTATTGTTGTCGTAGATGAACCACTTTTCAACACCAAGCCAAGCATGGTACATAATCCATTCGCGAAGTGATGGTGCTTGGTTCCACACCATAGTACAAACACAAAGCTCGTATTTCTTCGATAAATCCTCCCTTCTCATCCTCTTCTCCCCCTTCTCCTCCATATTAGAACTGAAAACCTTAGCGACTGATGGTACAAGAACATGACCACTACCAATACTACCCCTAGCACGGAAAGGGTTCACTCCAACCGTGACTGGAACCCCCTCATCCTTACCCGGGTTCATCAACCCTACGCTTCTAGGCAACAAACTAGGGTTCACTCCAATCGTCACCCGAATCCCCGGTTTCATCAACCCTATCCTCTTTGGCAACAAACACCTCACCACTTCCTGAGCAACCGTAATCGCTTTCGTATAAACCCTAAACCTCCCTTCTCTCTCCCAATGGCAACCGAATTGGGCCGGGTCCGACTCCCTATCGGGCCGGTGATTCAGCCCCTTCACAAACACCACCACTGTCTCCCCATCCAACACCGCAGCATACACTAAAGTCTCCCACGAATGAACCACGCCATCACTTTTCCCCAAACCCTCATCCAACACTCTCCTTCTCCCTCCTCTCTCTAAACTCGCCGCCGCAGAATAATTCGACGGCGGGATAGGACACCTCACGACCGATTGAAATCCGCCGTACTCATCAACCGACAAAACACTCCTCCCTAATTTCCAACTCTCACCACAATCACTGCCGTTTCTGCAGAAATAAACGCATTCGAATCCGTCTCGTTTGTTCAAATTGGACACGATTAACAAGACGTGATCGGGAAACAGGACTCGATCCTCGATCCTCAACGAATTCGGTGATGTCTTCTTGCTACTGCTACTGCGGTAGTGTCGAAACGAGTTGATTGAAGATGAGGAGAGTAAAGGGAAGGTGGAAACGACTAGAATCGGCTTAAACGAGGACGGATTTATGACGTGAATGCGACTGGAGAGAAAGTAAAGGAAGGAGATGAATGAGAAGCAGAGGAGGAGAGGCCTTACGGAGAAGAAGGTAGAGCAGATGATTGGTCTGGTGATGCGTTTCCGCTTTCGCCGTTGGTCTGATTCCATTGTTGTTTTTCTGGGTTTGGATTTTGGTGTGGAGTTTCTTCAGATCTATCTAGTGCCTAGTGGTGGTGGTGCCGACAGTGGTCCATTGATTGAGAGAGGAGAGGAGAGAGAGTATGGTTTTGGAGGTTGGTTCTGGACTGTGGTCATTCAGGGGTGGTTCTCGTAGTAGAGAGACAAAATGTACCGGTGTTTGCGGTAGTGGGCTGTTTTTTTAGTTACGCGGTTAAGCCTCGAAGTGTATGAGTGGTATTTTCTTGAGCACCGTCACACACGGTGCTCTATAGATTTTTTTCTTTTTCTCTCTTTTTTTGTTCCGGGTTTGGCGATCGAAGTGTCCGGATTAGTTTGTGCAAAATTCGACTAGATTCTCTCTTTGGTTAGGTCAAAGACAAACCATCCATATTGTAACTAGGACCAAGTTTCTTCTTTCTCTCTTTTTTTTTGTTCCTAGTTTGGCGATCAAAGTGTCCGGATCAATTTGCGTAAACCTCAATTAGATTCTCTCTACGATTTGGTCAGAGACAAGTCATCCATATTGTAACTAAGGAAATTCATAAGAGAAGTTCTTGCGACATGTTCTAAATCTTATTGACCTCAGGTTATCTAATGACTTTCTTCACGACATATTGAAACTTCATCATTAAGTGTGTGACTTCCACACTTAATGATAGCCACACACCTCATGATGAACACGGAAATGTAAGAACACCTTGATAATTATAATCGTGAAATTTTATTTTCGTAGTCATCCACAATAAAATTATATTCCTTAAGACATGCATGACTAACTTCTAAATTTTACAATGCATACTTCTTATAAATGTATTTAAGAATGAGTATAATACTTTGGACAAATTTTCTAGAGTATATTTATACGATCGAGATTATTTTGTTAATAAATTTTTAAAGATATTTTCGCTACAGTTAAGAATAAACAGGATAAAGAAATACAAGGTCAAATAGACAATAGTTTATCAAATAATAATTAAAAACACGAAAGTTGAAGCACAAGTTAATTATTTATTTTTATTTCCGAGTTATAGGGAAATACGTATGCTAAAATATATCAGTACTTATTATACAAACTATAATTAACATATAGATTATTTATTAGTATAAATAATAAAACTATACTTAAGAGTGCATATCAATGTGTGGTGAAAAAGACTTTTGAAGCATCACGTGACTATACTCCCGATCATTTGTTTATCAATCCGTAGTAGTCACACGACTCACACCGACTCCGCTTTCTTTTTTTGAACGCCAAAAGGATGGGAATGAGCGACCAGCATAGCAACTCCCATAAATGTGACCATTGAGGTTCTTGACCGCGGTGAAATATTCGGTGTTTTTCGTTTGGGGGAATAATATTTGGTCCACGTTACTCGATGGCCCGTGGGGAGTATACAGGCAACACAGGTCACGCGGAGAGAGGGAGTAAAAAGAGATTTAAGCAACCATTATTTGAGGAGGATAAATTACACTTTACACCCTCAAAAGCTGATATTAAACCGTTATTTAAAGAGAATAAATTACGCTTTACACCCTCAAAAGCAGAGATTATTATACTACGTTTGTTGATAATTTACATGCAGTCAGGAGGTAGTAATCATAGGTACCACAAGGTTCCATGTGCAACTAATAAAAATTGCAGGAGATTACCCTTTGTTTAACATGGTTTTGTGTGTAACTCAAGTGTTTGAGACTGGCCACAAAAAAATTAGTAGTATCTGCAAGGTTTTGAACCTAAAACCTTCGTAGTAACTAAGCTACAGAATCTTAAGGCCTTGATCACCCCGCCAAACTCTTGAATTTTTTTTTGTTTATTTATTAAGATTGTCTTCGCATGTACAGCTATTTATTATAGGAATAAATTTTTTTACCTTCATTGAAAAGGAAAATTACCAAGGGAATTGAACTTCACACCCCCCATTTCAACATTTGCACCCCCATTTTGTTTTTATTATGGTGAAATTACTGAAATACCCCTCCATTTTATAATCACTTGGGGGTGCAGAAGTTGAAATGGAGGGGTATTTCAGTAATTTCACCCTAATAAAAACAAAAAGGGGGTGCAGATGTTGAAATGGAGGGTGTGAAGTTCAATTCCCATTAGCAATTGCAACAATTATGGAGCTTGTAATACTATATTACGTGTGCTAATGCACGCGTGTGAAAATTAGTTGTTAATATAGTACTCCATCTGTCCCTTTTTAAGTGATCCGTTTGGGAAACGTGTATTTTTGTGGACATTAAAAAAAGCACTTCAGTAGAACGTTTTTAATTTTTTTTTTTTGCACCAAATTAAAGTACTCAATGAGCACTTTAATTTGGTATAAAAAAATGAAAAACTTATATAGAGAAATATGTTTTTTAGGGGTTTAAAATTATACGTATTCTCATATGGATCATTTAAAAAGGGACGGAAGGAGTATCCAATATTTCTTGTAGCTCTTAAATTTTATATTCGTGATATTTCATCCTCGTATTAATATGTTTTGCCACCCAACAATCAAGTTCGGAAGATACTTCATGAACATTAAAAAGTACCAAACTTCAATATAAAATACAGAGTCATATGATAATTTGATCAACAAAATTACATGATTTTTCAAAGCATCACTATTAGGCTCTCTTTAAAAGGCATTGTAGGTAAAATGCCTAGACACAAAAACTAGTTTAAAAGGGTCTGCATTTTGCCTCTTAATGATACGGGGTAGCTAAATTTAGTTACTCATTGAAGACTACGTAAAATGGTAGTCAGCGTAAAGTAAAACATCATCAGCCACTCGCTAGTTATGTGTTGATTTGTCTTTTTAGATTGAAGCACAATACTTTAAGGCCTTGCTTGGATGGGGTATAAGGAAGGGGTGAAATTTTTGGAGGGGGTATAAGGCTTGATGTGATACATTTAGCATGGTTTGGGTATCCAAAAAAATAGGGGGATAAATTTTCGCTCCTTCGAAAATAATCCGGCTTAGACGGATAGAGGGGCATTATTTTTTGTCATCCCTCCCCCTGCCCAAAGTTATCTCCGGGTATTAGCCAAGAATAATACCCCCTCCCTTATTTCAACTACAAAACAACATTATCTCCCCATTTTATCTTCCATCCAAGCCAAGTACTATTTTAACCCCCCTTTTTTAACATCCCATCCAGACCAACTACTTTTTTATTCTCCCTCCATAAAAATCACATCAATGTGGGCCAACTCTCGAAAAATAATATCCTTCTTATCTTATTCGTCCCAATAACTTATTCCCCTGAAAATAATCCTTCATGCAATCGGCCCCTAAGGGTCTTGCTGTTTTCCACCCAATAGGATAATATGCATATTATGACAAACTAGTTCGGATATCAATGCGCATTTCACGGATATCAATACACTTTTACGGATATTAATACACTTTTCTCAAATATCTATGCACTTTCTACTTATTATCCTATACCTATCGAGGGAGGGGTAGCATTTTTCATACATCAAGTAAAACAAAATGAGTAGGCAAAATTCCTACTCCTCTATCCCACATGGGTTGTCCATTTCATTGTTCACGCATTTCATAAAATTATCTTAATTTTTAATTTTTAATAATATTACATGCTATATGAATCTTGTTTGATATATTTCATTTAGTTTTATTAAATAAAGTTATAAAAATCAGGAGACACTACAAATTACAAAGTTTATAAACAACCTTCGTGTCTGAGGAAATTCTTCTTTACGAATGTATATTAATAATAGGAAATTCTTCCTTACGAATGTCTATTAATATATTGGAATGCCCTAAGTCTCTAACGAGACCAAATCGACTAAAATTTTGACATGTTTAATTTCAGCTAAGAAAATTAAATGAGATCTATCAAACATTTCAGTTAAGAAAATCTGGAAATTAGGGAGTAAATGAAAAAAATTGAGTAATACTACTAGGGTGTAAAATTTAATTTTCCTTTAGTTAAGATAATGGCAGATGTGAAGGCAAACGATAATAGAAAAGTGACCGTTTACGTGACAGGTGTCGTGTAGCTATAAGATTGGGACTTGGGGTGGGTGCTGTGTGATGTAGCCTTTTTGCTTTACTGCTTGAGATGTGTATGGCACGCGCTATGATTAGTCAGTATGGGAGTTCAACTCTCCTTTTCTTTTTCTTTTTCTTTTTTTTCATTAATTGGATATTTAATTCTCGATTAATTTATCTCAATTATTTAAGGGTAGTACATTGCTTAGGTGGCAAAAATTGGAATTTGTTTATTTTGGTTGGTGGGGTATCTGAGTCTTATTCATGTTGACCACTTGTCATTTGGCTTGTGTCATCGATTCATGCGTGGTTACGAAGCTTTATTTACTATTATTATTAGCATAGTGATTTTTTTATAATTGCATTTTCAAATTTACTATATTTTTTAGTGTAAAAAATACACACAACACAAGTATTAAAAGAAAAATTCTAAAGTGTAATTATAAGAAAATGGAGTGTCAAAATCATTCTCCTTACTATTAGGGTAGATGAAGAGCAAAATGTATTATATTAAAATATAGAGCGGTTTTATATTTTGTCTCTCCCACAACTGTCCTACGTGGCAGATTGAAGGGTTGTGACTAAGTTTCAAAATAGAGTTTGTTCCAAGGGTTAAAACAATTTTCATCTCCTTTTCAAAATCTCATATCAAGAGGTCTCTTTTTACGGCTTAGATTGACACAAGCAATTCCTAAAAAAAAATTATATGGCTCCACTTTCCAAAAAAAAGTTAGGAGGATGGAATTAAATTATGGGTCTTCATTCGAGAAGGACATGGTATAGGGGTCAATCATGAAAATATGACACAAATTATTTCTTTAATGCCAAGAGGACATGGTATAGGAGTCAATTATGGAAATAGGACACAAATTATTTCTTTAATGCCAAGAGGACAAATCATCCACACATTCCAAAAATGCCCCCGCAAACCCATGAAAGTGCCTAAACCCCTCAAACCCTATGAAAGTGCTTAAACCTAAACCCTAGGGTGCCCTATAAAAGTGACTAAAATCCTTCGTGTTATATGAATCTTGTTTGATATATTTCATTTAGTTTTATTAAATAAAGTTATAAAAATCAGGAGACACTACAAATTACAAAGTTTATAAACAACCTTTGTGACTGGGGAAATTCTTCTTTACGAATGTATATTAATAAGAGGAAATTCTTCCTTACGAATGTCTATTAATATATTGGAATGCCCTAAGTCTCTAACGAGACCAAATCGTCTAAAATTTTGACATGTTTAACACTTAAGCTAAGAAAATTAAATGAAATCTATCAAACACTTCAGTTAAGAAAATCTGGAAATTAGGGGTTAAATGAAAAGAATTGAGTAATACTAGGGTGTAAAAATTTAATTTTCCGTTAGTTATGATAATGGCAGATGTGAAAGCAAACGAGAGTAGAAAAGTGACCGTTTACGTGACAGGTGTCGTGTAGCTATAAGATTGCGGCATGATGGAGATGTAGCCTTTCTGCTTTACTGCTTGAGATGTGCATGGCACCCGCTACGAAAATGATTAGTCAGTATGGGAGTTCAACCCTCCTTTTCTTTTTCTTTTTCTTTTTTTCATTAATTGGATATTTAATTCTCGATTAATTTATCTCAATTATTTAAGGGTAGTACATTGTTTAGGTGGCAAAAATTGGAATTTGTTTATTTTGGTTGGTGGGGTATCAAATCTTATTCATGTTGACTACTTGTCATTTTGCTTGTGTCATCGATTCATGCGTGGTTCCGAAGCCAAGTGGCTCTTTCTTTATGATTATTATTATTATTAGCATAGTGATTTTTTTATAATTGCATTTTCAAATTTATTTTTAGTGTAAAAAATACACACAACACAAGTATTAAAAGACAAATTTTAAAGTGTAATTATAAGAAAATGGAGTGCCAAAATCATTCTCCTTACTATTGGGGTAGATGAAGAGCAAAATGTACTATATTAAAATATAGAGCGGTTTTACATTTTGTCTTTCTCACAACTGTCCTATGTGGCAGATTGAAGGGTTGTGACTGAGTTTCAAAATAGAGTTTGATCCAAGGGTTAAAACAATTTTCATCTCCTTTTCAAAATCTCATATCAAGAGGTCTCTTTTTACTGCTTAGATTGACACAAGCAATTCCTTAAAAAAAATTATATGGCTCCACTTTCCAAAAAAAATAAAAAATTAGGAGGATGGAATTAAATTATGGGTCTTCATTCAAGAAGGACATGGTATAGGGGTCAATCATGGAAATAGGACACGAACTATTTCCTTAATGCCAATAGGACAAATCATCCACACATTCAAAAATGCCCCTGCTAGCCCATGAAAGTGCCTAAACACTCAAACCTAATGAAAGTGTTTAAACCTAAACCTTAGGGTACCCTATGAAAAGTGCCTAAAATCCTATGGTACCCTATGAAAATGCCTAAACAACTAAAATCATATAATTGGAAAGTGCACCATAAATCTAAACCCTAGGGTAGCCTATGAAAACCTTAGGATACCCTATGAAAGTGCCTAAAATCCTAGGATACCATATGAAAGTGTCTAAATCACTAAAATCCTATAATTAGAAAGTGCACCCTAAGTGCCTAACCCAAAATGCCTAAACCCACTATACACTACCCTAAAGAGCCTAAACCCCCTCAAATTGAACCCCAAAATTGAAGATAGAGAAAATTAATTTGTCCCAGCATGAGAGAGAGAGAGAGAGAGGCGGGTCAGAATCAAAGGAAAAGTGATGCAGTTTGTTTCAAGTGTTGTTTTATTCGGTCAGCACCAAAGTAAGTGACGGGCTGTACGTACCGGCTTTCTTTTTGTAATTATTTTTTATCATTAAGGGTATTTTTGTCTAGTGTTGTCCTTGAAGCCTCAAAAATTTCACATCAACGTATTAGAAGCTTTAAAATAAGTTAGGCTGGGCTAAACACCATTTAAAGTCCCAAACTTGGTCTTTTAACCAATTGTCTGTTAAATTATTGGTTGTTGAAACGCAATACTAAATCAAAAGGCAAACCTGAAAGAGGATGAAATTAAATTAAATAAATCAAAACCAAACCTTGAGGAGGAGGATGTAGTGAAGATTGAGTTAAGAAGATTTATTAATTCATTTGTTTCTGATTACAGAATAGATAATACCACCAAGAGAGAGTGCTAAAGCCACGCCAAATTTCAATAGCACAGGCCCTATTTGTCTTTTCTCTTTAACCATCGTAATTAAGAACCTCTAATCTGGATTTAACCATGAAACCAAATTCATATATACAACATAGCTACATATATACACACACATGGAGAGAGAAGAGAAAATGGCAGATCATTGGTCATCGTCGTCATCATCCTCCATCTACACCAAAAAACCATAGGAAATCCCAATACCCCTAAGAGAAAAATCTATAAATAGGCAGAACCCATTTTAGGTTTTGGTGATTCTAGAGAAGGGGGGAGAGAGAGATATTGGAGAGAGTTTTTGTTGTTTTAATCAGATTCGGATTTTAATCGGATCGGGTTCAGTTATTACCGTATCCGATCCTATTTGTATTCTCAAGAAGGGTCAAGACAATGACTAAAAACATATCAAATGAGATTCATTCTTAGTCAATATTCTTTAAAGAGTTGTGATGAGATGTGTTGGGCGTTTTAATTTGATAATTTGATACTCCTATTAACCAATAGTATTTCAAAATGTATATTTTGGCGGAGGTTAGGGTGGTTGGAAAGAGCAGATCATTAGGTGGCGGTTTATTGGCCTAGGTTGTGACCATATTTTGTTCGAAAATAAGACAGCTTTGTATTCTTTGGTTGTTGTACATTGATGTAGTTTTTCTTAAATATAAATACTTGAAATTGATTGGATGGACCTTAATTGAAGCGTACATAAGAGAAAGAAATTATCGAAAAAGTTGGGTTTGTTGTTGGATTGGTCACAAGGAAAGGGAAATTTAATTTAGTTATGCTCAAAACGTGTTACATCGCGCCTTCATACACGGATAATTTCTGGTACAAGTACACTTAACAACACTTGTATAGATGAGAACTCACTCCCACTATGTGATCGTGTGTTTATGTGGGGTCCCACCTATTCGACTATGTCTAAGTTTTTTTTGTGAACTTGTGTGTATCATTCACATTGTGTTTTTTTTTTTTTTTGTCATTCGATATACATCGGGAGTTAGCGATGGAGTTAGTGAGTTAATCCAGATAAGGTCTAGAAGATATGCATAGCCCTAACCCCCAAACACCTTTGTCAAGACTCGAACTCTGATATCGATTGTGGGAGAACCAGAAGACAACCGCTAGGCTAGAAGCCCTTGGTTATTCACATTGTTATTTGTTATACATTGTTACGTGTGGAAACATCCAACTCAAAACCAATTGGCAATGAGTGGAGAGGTCCCAGCATATATTAAGTGATCACCCATTCCTCTTCTAAGCAATGTGAGACAATATTTCTTAACATCCCCCCTCACGTGCAGCCGCATCTGAGGTCTGTCACGTGTGGCCACTTTTTGGGTCCTATCATCGTGCAGCCTTTTTGCTAGTCTGTCGTGGGGTGTGGATTATGAATTTTTTTTTTAATGTAGAGTGGAATGGGCCCTGCTCTAGATTCACCCTCGTAATTAGTGGATTTCTTGCATGGTAGTCGAATTGAAGTACGCACTTTTGAACTCGCTTTTTGAAATATTTTCACTTAGTGCGCACTTTGTTAACCTGTGTGTCATTTTCAAACCAGTGTTTTAAATCAAGAGTGAAGTTTAACTGGAGCAGATTCTATCTCTATGCGACTCTTCAAAATAACTAAGATAAGTACTTTAAAGAGCGTGTTACAGATGCTCTAAGATGAATTCGCCTCTCGCATGCTGGTTGTGACTTTTTTTCTCTGTTTATTCAGTGTAGGAGCTAGCCACTGTAACCAACAACATTAGAAAAGGAATGAGAGACGAACCGTGAGTGGTCCCAGTTGGTTTGTGCCTTTGTGCGTATGATTCATGTATGCAAACTTTAACGGTGAATTACCACCGGGGATGGTGGCCTAGTGGTGGAGGCATCCACCTTCCCCAGTTTTAACCCAGGTTCGATTCCTGAAAGAGTTAAAGAATCGTTCCTGGGCTCTGCCGGGGTGTGATGCACTCCACTGGTGCACTGGTGGTGGGTCTCTTCCTATGGATTGGGTTAAATCTGGCCGTCAACTGGTGACCCCGGGGCCAGGGCCTCAGGGTGCAGTGAAGTCCCCACAAGAGCACCATTTTTTGCAGTTCAAAAAAAAAAAACTTTAACGGTGAATTGGACCACTAGTTAAATAATAGTACCGTGTAATCTAATATAGTATTCGATGAGCCAAATCTTTTTCAATAATGATATATACACACACTTTCAACCACACACAACCACACACCCTCTCACATGTGGTGGGGCCCACCCCATGTGGGACCCACAGTGGGCCTCACCACATGTGAGAGGGTGTGTGGCTGCTAATTAGCACTATAGTGGTTGTGTGAGTCGGAGTCTCGATACGATTTCATGGATAGACTTAAGCTCGTGAACATGATGTTTAGGAAGCACTTGGTTAGCTCGTATCATCTATAGTTGGATAGCGTTTGGTCACTTGGAAACATGCTCGCACATACACGCTGTCCCACGTGAGTATTCACTGGTCTCGAGTTTGGTTCACATGTCCTTGGTATTTCGGTATTTGTTAACTTGTGTGATGGAATTTTTTCCCAACATAAAAAAAAAGGAATAAGTTATGTGTGCTTTATTGCTAATGCTTATCCAGGCGTTCATGGAGTAGTAACCGGGCAATCGGGGTATGCTCCCACCGTGTTGTTCGCGTCAAAAGATGGATAGACCTTGTGAAAGTATTGTTAAATGTGGTTAGCTTGGATCTCAATATAAAGCCTTTTTGACTTGATCAATTAAGTCCGTAGGGGTCTCTTAAAACCTGGTGCTCTAAGGCCGTTTGGCTTGGGGATAGCCGACCTAAAGCTCGCTAAAGGGTCAACTAGAAAGCCCAAGAGATCCGGGCATTGCACGAAAAAA
>JAXBDA010004938.1:0-26570 GCA_036023075.1 Gaultheria prostrata
TCTTGTTTATTTGCAGTACTTTGTTATTTTAATTATCCGTTTGATTTTCTAATCCATTTGCTTGCAAAGAAAAATCGTGTATTACAGGATCCGAACCTATTCACCCCCCTCTAGGTTGGAATATCAATTGGTATCAAAGCTTGGAACCTTCAATCAAAAGGTGTAACAACCTGAAGGAGATTCTATGGCATTCAACAATATGAATCAATTAGAGGGAGCTGGAATTGGCAGACCACCACTATTCAATGGAACTCACTATAGCTACTGGAAAAATACAATGAGGATTTTCATAGAGTCAATGGAGTTCGACCTATGGACAATCGTGGAAGAAGGATACACAAAGCCAGTCATCACCACTGAAGGTATTACAATTGAGAAACCTAAATCTAAATGTAGTACTGATGAAAAACACAACTATACTATAAATTCAAGAGGAATGAATGCTTTATTTTGTGGGCTTAGTCCAGATGAGTATAACAAAGTATCTGTTTGTAAAACTACAAAAGATATTTGGGATACTTTAGAGGTTACTAATGAAGGTACTAGTCAAGTGAAAGATTCTAAAATTAGTACACTCATGCACAAGTATGAGATGTTCAAAATGAAATCTGATGAAACCATTTCTGAGATGTATACTCGCTTTACAAATATTGTGAACGAACTAACTTCACTTGGTCGACAAACTCCCACCGTGGAGATGGTAAGAAAGATTTTGCAGGCATTACCAAAAAATTGGAGACCCAAAGTTACGACAATCGAAGAAGCGAAGGACCTCAAGACTCTCTCTGTTGAGCAACTAATTGGGTCATTGATTACACATGAAATGGTACTAATGGAGGAAGAAGAAGAAAACCCCAAAAGGAATACTATTGCATTTCAAGCTTCCTCTAAGAATGTGAGTGAAGAAGATGATGAAGAGATGGCTCTTCTAACTCAAAAATTCAAAAGATTTATGAGGAGCAAAAGAGAAAAGAAAAGAAATGATCAAAAAGGAAAGAAAGCACTAGCGGCTACATGGGATGATGGTGATGAGTCAGATGTCTCTAACTCCAATGTAAGTGCATTTGGATTTGTTGCATCTATACATGAGCATGACGATTTTAGCGACAATGATTATTTCCATAACGATATTCATGATAATGTTGTTGATGATGATGATATACATGAGGCGTTCGAAAACTTGTTTAATGAGTCAAAAAATGTCACTTTGAAAAATATTGTCCTTAAAAAGAGAGTGATTGTTTTGGAAAATGAAAATGAATTGTTGAAAAATAAAATCACTCATCTTGAAAATGTTTTGAAACAAAAGGATGTTGAATTAGAAAAATTTGTTGGTGGTTCAAAAGAATTGAATACTGTCATTGGAAACACAAAGACATTTAGAAATTGCAATAAATTTGGTTATAATGCTTCATCTACTTCAAGCATTTTCAAAGAAAAAATTAAGTCTAATTTTTCTATTCCGCATAAATGCCTTTCAAATGCTACATGTTATTATTGTTATAGAAAAGGTCATATTAGGACAAATTGTCCGGGGAGAAGGACTAACAATCAAGGACCCAAAATGAGATGGGTACCAAAAGCAAAAGATTGTTTTGCAGGAGCGCGAAATAATAGTGCAGAAATAAAGAATTCTCATTCACTTAGTGAACATTCAAGGAGTAATATAAAAGGTGAAAGGAAATATTTTCCTACAGGTAAAATACAAAGGTTAGAGGATTGTGTATCTGAGGGGGAGCAAGTTGGTAACTTGCAACCACATTTATTGGTATAATTCTCATTTTTCTTTAGCCCCTGAGCCTTGAATTGTTTTTGATCATGTCACAGGGGGGAAATATAGGCACAAGCATAGTAGGTGTCACGCCCTCATTTTAAATAACCAAAATATACAAAAAAAACTCCGCGTGGGATAAGTCAAAGGTCTTACTTATAACCATTGAAAAGTCAAAGTCAATAGTACAAACCCGAGTCAAATTTAAGGTATCTTTAGTCAACGAGTACCCGTACCCGAATACATAATTGTCAAAAGGATTTTATAGTTATTACAAAGTTCATGATTTTCAAGGGTTGAATAGATTAAAGTTACATAATCAACTTTCCAAAATACTGATGATAAAGATGAGAAAATAACTTCATGATCAATATGCTTCATATCATGCATCCATACTTCAAGCATCCATCTCATGCTCCTTGCCAGTTACCTAAAAATGATAGGGTGAGCTCACTAGCCCAGTAGGAAACAGTTCTACTAACGCTAGGTGTATATAGATGATAAGTGCACATGGAAGTGGGAAACATGAATGAAATGAACAACAAATTGATATGGGAGACTCAAAAAAGTGATAAGTATCCACAAAGTACCCACGAGCCCAACTATATGTCCAAAAATCCAACAACGTATCCGTGTGTCCAATTACGTGTCCATGTATCCAAGTCACTTATTTTTCCATTATCCATTAACTTATAAATTTAACCAATTATAGTTATAGGGAACTAATCTCTCTGCCGGATTACACGGGCTCCGTTCACCCATGCCCAGCTATGCTGATAATATTAATAAACCGTGTTTCACAGGCCACGTTCACCATGCCCAGCTACGCTGGTAATAATAATAAACCGTGTTTCACAGGCCACGTTCACCATGCCCAGCTATGCTGGTAATAATACACCAACGTCATCGTAACGTTAATAATACACCAACGTCATTATAACGTGACTCATTCTGTGTTAAAGTACACCCGCACACCAGTCAAGCATCCACATTAGATAAATATATAATGTCGCATCTACCCTTGAAAAATCATGCATTCCCTCATTTTCTCGAACCATTTAGTAATTCACTACTTTCTTCAAACAAGTAACCATGTTAATGAATTTTCCATAGAAGCGTTTTAAAATCCACAATGTGAGCTAGCATGTGTCCCTCCGGTACCCGTTTCGAAATCCATTTCCAAAGCATTTTGGTGTCCCTCAAGTGTCCATCGAGCGTCCACATCAAAACAAATCCAAGTATCCTATTCCTTTCAAAATATCACAATTTCCCCTAAAATATTACAATTTTCGCCAAAAGTGTCAACCAACTCAATACGATACGTGTCCGATACATATGACCAAGTGATAGACAAATTCTCATCTCAAAAGATTGGTTTTACGTTTTCAAAAGTGAATTCAAGGTTCAAAATGTAGGTATAGGTCCAATTTGCGAAGAAACGGACGATCGGGGTTCAAACGGGCATCAAGGAGTGACCGAGAACAAAACAGAAAATGGGGCAGTTGCTGGAATTTCCGCCCGAGCGGTCGGGACAGATTTTCAAAGTTCCAAAGGTTGCAGATTTTCACCTCTAAGGTGTGGAATTTCAACCCAAGTCCAAATGTGATGATTCAAGCACAAATTTGAGATATCAAGCAACAAAGGGATATGGAGGGAGGTTAAAACAACAATCAATTACACCAAACAATAACCCAATTCATAGATCAAAAACCCAAATTGAAGAAAACCCACTTTAAGGAGATAAACATGATTTTCAAGCAAATTGAGAGCAAGACTAAGATATATGCAACAAATCACAAACATACAACTAGAGAGAGTAGATTTAGGTCCCCTACCTCTTGATTGAGCTTCAAAATCCAAAGGAAAGCAATTTCTAGATCCCCAAATTCCACCAACCCGTTTTTGAGCTTCAAGGTGCGAAAAGAGCAAGTTCTGGGCTTCAAATCACGCGTAGAACAATAATCCAAGGTCAATTTGTGAAGGGGTTTGATGGAGGGAGTGTATTTTGAGCTTGGGCGGTGTTTTAATGGAGGAGAGGAAGAAGAAGAAGAGGGGGAAGAGGGAGGGGACTGATTTTTTGTCTCTCTCCCTACCCTATTAACACCCAACTTTAAAAATTACACCACACACCCCCCGAATGACATGTGTTATGCAATAGTTACCCACGTGTCTTGTTTTTGCGCATTGACCCAAGGTTCTACATGAAATTCAATTCATCGCACTTTCTCATATTTATTCCGAAAAAATATTATGAATTTTCGGGTCCTTACACAGAAGACCAAGATAGCACCAGGAGTGGCGGATAGGTTACGGAAAAGGCGAGCGGAATTGAATTGCTACACACCCAGGAGTATTGGACAGACTTTGCATTGATCGGAGGTTGACCGGTGTCACACCCCAAAATGGGAAGCGACCGGCCGTGGACCACGAGGCTTCAACCTGTGAAACACGCAACCTAAAATAAAATAAAGTAACTGGACATAATATATAAAATTTTCTTTACTTTTGTCATCAAACCAAACCCAAGCCAAATAGGTCTCAAATCATAACCAAGGGGCACAACCATCCCACAAATCAAAATGATAAGAATATATCACTAATAGGAAAAAGGAGTTTTGATTTCTATATATAAAAAAAAAAGGTTTAACAAAGTGCGGAAAGCGATAAAATTATAACACTAGAATGCAACATCCTATGGAGGTCGACATAATAACTCCCCAAGACGCCGCCAGAGTCCTCACCTATCGACTCGATTTGCCTGAAAATGATGTTGGAATAAATCCGTCAGCTGACAAGCTCAGTGAATGGCAAAGAATGTATATTAAATAAAGTTCTAAAGCCGAGATAAAAATAGATTTCCAAATGAACATAATTTGGCATACACGATCGATGTATTATAAAACAATAATAAATCTTCATGGTGATCACCAGAGGACATCCAATAACCATGGGGAACCACAACCAAATAGTACCATGGCCAACAAATAATAATCTCAAGACATGAGCAACTTTATGACTTCTATTCTCACCACGCCTCTTCACGTGTAACCAGACTCTCCTCCATAAGCGGATTAAACACATGTAAATTTTTAATCATTAGGTAGGTGGTGAGATTCAAACGCAGGATCTATTACATGCTCTAATGCCATATTAGATTGTTATCCACCAACTCATTCAATTTAAGATGTTAGAGGGAGGGTGTTACGACTGGACTTTTCTTTTCCTAATTAATAATTAATTTTTTTGCATAGAAATTTAGTTTTTATGGTCCGAGTCCTAGTTTATTATTTTTGTGCACACTATAAGTACTATTGCGTTATTGTAATTTTGGGTATATAAGATATAATATTTTCTCCTAGTAGACTTTAGATAATTGGTATCTATTTTGTATAGTTATTCACGTAATTCTATCAAGTCAGTTAGCTATAATTTAGGGTGTGTGTGACTAGTGGGTATTTTAAAACTGCAATTAGATGGATTTTCTATTTTCTTGGAGTGGGTTGTTAGTTAGTTTTGAAGAGATAAATCTAGGGCCATATTTCCTTGGGTTATCTTTAGGGTTATTCGTGAGAGAACGTATATCAAGAAAGGGAGAGCTGCAGCAGCGTGGGTCTTTCTCGGTGGTCTTTCACTCCTCTTCCGTTGGGGTGGTACATATCTGCTCCTATATTCTTGTTCCCCTTTTACTTTGAGTCAATGAGGTTTTACAGAAGGACCTAATTATCGATTGGGTATTATTTTATTGAGTGCAGTTGTGTGGTTGTGGTGTGGGTTGAGAGAGAGAGAGAGAGAGAGAGAGAGAGACGCTGGAGTCGTGTGCACGGCTTGGGTCTGTGATTGGTGGTACATGGCTGTGTATTATGAATTTGTGATGAAACTAAGTCGTGTCCATGGTCAGTGTAGTGGGATGGTGAAATTTCATGTGTGATCTCCTGGGGTAAATCCATTAATTAGTTTGTATTAGAAATCTCAGTTGTGATTCATAGGGGAAACAAGTAAGTCTTAGGTCCATGTGTTGTACTTTGATGAAGTACACGTTGAGGTCCGATGGTGTACGTGGGAAACATGTCAAATGGAATTGGATATTTTTGATGGATTACCTAGCATGTCTGGAGGCTTGAGGTTTGTTTTACTTTTAGGACTAGGTTTGATTAATTAATCTCCTAGCTAGCTGTTACAGATTATGTTACTTAAAGACTATTCGATTAGTGATTATTCTTGGTTTATATTTTGTAACAGGTTAGTCTCATTTTGCCTAATTCGGTTGCATTGTCTTTGGACTTAGGTGAGTGGTTAAGTATGTTATGTACTTTCGAAACCTTCCCGTGTCCCTTAAATTATTCTTTAAAAAAATTGGAAATTGTTAATTCGAAACGCGAATTATTTATATCCGGTTATTTAAATTGGCACGCGATAAAAAGTATTCTTTTTTGTGAGAACTTTATGGATATTATTGGGAACTTTTATTATTGGAAGTCCAGGGAAATTATTCCTTTGATTAGGTGACCCTGACCAATCGGGAAGAGACCGGGTTAGGCCGGTGACCCTTTTGCTCAACGGCTGTCTTTTCGCCGGATCGACTTAGGGAAGAGTACCATGGGCTGCCAACACCGAGTGACTCTAAGTTCGATATTGGATCCAATCTTGAGATTATTATTTGTTGGTCATGGTACTATTTGGTTGTGGTTCCCCATTGTTATTGGATGTCATCTGGTAATCACCATGAAGATTTATTATTGTTTTATAGTACATCGATCGGGTATGCCAAATTATGTTCACTTGGAATCTATTTTTATCTCGGCTTTAGAACTTTATTTAATATACATTCTTTGTCATTCACTGAGCTTGTCAGCTGACGGATTTATTTCAACATCATTTTCAGGCAAATCGAGTCGATAGGTGAGGACTCGGCGGCGTCTTGGGGAGTTATTATGTCGACCTCCATAGGATGTTTGCATTCTAGTGTTATAATTTTATTTATCGCTTCCGCACTTTGTTAAACCTTTTTTATTTATTTATATATATATAGAAATCGAAACTCTTTTTTCCTATTGGTGATATATTCTTATCATTTTGATTTGTGGGACGGTTGTGCCCCGTGGTTGTGATTTGAGACTTATTTGGCTTGGGTTTGGTTTGATGACAAAAATAAAGAAAATTTCATATATTATGTCCAGTTACTTTATTTTATTTTAGGCTGCGTGTTTCACGGGTTGAAGCCTCGTGGTCCACGGCCGATCGCTTCCCATTTTGGGATGTGACAGAGGGACAACTAATTTATGATAGAGAGAGGGACAATTAATTTATTATTTATATTCTCAACAGATACTTCACGGCATCTCTCACCCTCCTTTTTCTATATATACCAGTGGGAGAAAATTTGTTTCCCACATCCGTTTTTTTTTGTGTTTCTCCTTACTTTCCAGAACCCATAAACTCCAGGCGACTCCTTGGCAAAATGCGAAAGAGCATTGCTAAGGATTTCGAGTCGGATATGGGTTCGGGCCGATTTGATGGGTCCAGGAAAAATCGGTTGAAATGGACTGAGGAATTGCATGATTTGTTTGAAAAGGCGGTTACTCGGCTTGGTGGTCCTGACAGTAAGTTTTAGAAATCATACGATTGTTTTGGGCAATTCGGTTTGTGTTGGGTTTTTTTATTTATTAGGATTCTAACGGGTAATCTTGTGGGAGAAAGCTAGTTGCATAGAACGTTAAGTAATTTAATAATTTTGTATTGGGTGTATGGTATGAGTAATTTCGATGTATCTTACACATGTTTTTGGTTACTAACGAAAGGTAGACCCTGGAAATATATTGTACGAATAGTTTTGGGAGATGGTATGCATTTTGTGGTACCTGTTACGAATGTTGTTAGTGTATCGTATGCATATTTTTTTTCATATTTTTATGGTATCAGTAAACGTACTTTTTTTTTTCTTGAAGTTACGAATGTAGGTATAGGGTACACTCAGAAATAGTTACGCATTGTTCTGTCAAGTTATGCATTTTTTTTATGCTAGCTACACATTTTTTTTTGGGGGCGAGTTACAAAATATTTTGGCTACGCATGTTTCTAATTTTTTTTTTTGAGTTGTGTACTGTAGCTTTCTCCAGTCCGTCCGGTGTTGTGTTGTTTTATTTTATCGAGGGGGTTTTGAAATGCAGGGGCAACACCGAAAGGGTTAAAGAGGGATATGGGGATTCCTGAGCTGACTATCTACCATGTCAAAAGCCACTTACAGGTACTGTCTTAGTGGTTTGATGAGTTATCCGGATTTTAGGATTGAGCTTTTGTAGAAAATTACTACTGTCTTGATGAGTTGGGAAAGCAGTTTAGTGTCCGTTTTTTTGGGGTCGCATTATCGAATTTGCTGCTTGTAGTAATTTTGTGAATCAATGTCGTGTGAGATACTCTGTCAAACTAAGAGAAATTTGAGGGTAATTTCGAGATTAGCTACGGGTTTGGGATATCCATGTGTTCACCCCTCTAAGGGACGTGGGCTGTACATGCCCACAGAAGTGGGGGTGCCCGCAGCCTGGGCACTCCATGTTTTTTCTAGTACCACTGCATATATTATTAGCATGAACTGCATGCTAATGCAACATGTTTAAGTAATTTGTATTAGGTTTTGATTTTGGGTTTAATCAATAAGACAAGTTGGGCTTCTATTTTGATTGTAACCAAATAAATTTGGATTTTCTATTATGTTACTATTGTACATTGAGATGGAAATTTTCTCGAAATTTTGCAAAAAGACACCCATAGATGACTTTTGCGACTTTGGAGAAATATATATATACCCGATCCCATCGAGGATCCCGAATTTTGAAACCTTCTGGGACTCCTCGAATTCTCAACTTTCCTGATTAAAATTTGACGATACGAACTGTTTAATGTGTTTAAAACGTTTTTAACGGTTCCCATGAGGAATTTTAAAAAAAATGACCGGGAAATACAGTTTATCGAAAAACGATCGGATCAAACTCTTCCCGGTCATTTTTTTTTATGATTCCTGATTTCTCACGTGGAACTTTAAAAACATATTTTAAATACATTAGACTGTTCGGATCATAAAAATTTGATCGGGAAAGGTGAAGTGTGGATGGAAGCAAAATCAGGGATCCTTGATTGGATCCATGGGGTATATATATATTTGAAATTTTAGTCTGACTCTTGCATTTTAATTTTTCTCTCATGCTTGAACTTTAAAAATTTGGCACAACTTATGAAAAAATCTTGGATCCGCCACTGAGAAGAAGAGGTAGCTACCAAGTCGCCATCCAATTTGTATTATACAAAGAGAAGATTGGATTCTATTTCTGTATATTGCATGCTCCATTATTTCAAGTGCGTCTCATAATTTTTCCTTTAATCTTCAGAAATATCGGATGACGAAGTTGATTCCAGAATCATCCAATAGTAAGTTTGACCACTTTACTCTCCAATTCTCTATTATAATCTACTATCATTAGGCTCCGTTTGTTTCGGGTGGAAAATATTTTCTAGACAGCATTTTTTAGAAAATAAAACATTTTTTGATGTTTGTTTGTGATCTGAAAATATTTTCTATTGTATGGTAGACGTGAAAAATCACTAATATGAAAAATGACAAAGTAGCTATATTTAAAAAAAAAAAAAATTCACATCCTACACAAATAACAAAGAATATTAAATGCATATCAGAATGACCAAAATACCCTTTTATATGATATGATCATCCTTTCCAATTCCAAAAGAGAATGGAATTCCAATGTGGAATCGAACAAAAAGAAGAAATTTTAGGGCACAACAACCACGTTTTCAATCATTGATGCGAGAATTTTGATTTTGATGGGTGAGAGAGAGAGAGAGAGAGTACCTGAAGACTCGTTTCAATAGGGGTTGTCTGAAAGAAAGTCGCAACCGTTGGGGAAAATGTTTTCCTCAGAAATCATTTTCTAGCTCAAAAGGACTGGTTTGCATTTGACTTGGGAAACAGTTTCCAGGTTAATTTTTCGGAAAATATTTTCCGATGTTTGGCACAGGTTAATTTTTGGAATACCATTTTCCATTTTGCCAAACATCGGAAGATGTTTTCCAAGAAAAATATTTTCCTAGAAAACGTTTGCCCGCCCGAAACAAACGGAGCCTTAGTTTCTCTAGGGTAACTGGAAAGTAAATTAACTTTTACGGAAAAGATGATCGAGGCAGTGAAATATTTAACTGTTGGAGGTTGTTTACTCATTGAACTTTTTGTTTGATGTTTTAACTGTGCGCAGGAAGCAAGTTTGAGAGGAGGAATATCTCTGAAATAATGCCCAACTTCAGCATAACATCGTGTGTTATTGCTTGTTCTTCTTCCTCTTCTACTTCCTTTCAAAGAACAAATAAAAACTTTCCTACAGGAGCTTCATTGAAAAAACATATAGTATATAATTCGAATGTATGCTAATCTTTGCCGTGATCGTAAACTATTTGTAGCGGTGCTCAACTTAACGAAGCATTATTGAAAATGCAGAAGGAAGCAGAAATGGGAGTGAGTGATCGACTTGAGGTATCAATGTTTTTGCGAAATATAAGTAGAAATGTGCCCAGACAAAACAAGGGTGAATCCCATGGTAAATCCAAACGTTGGAGGATACATCCTTGTGAGTGATCTGTGTATGTCGGGATCTGTGTCCAATTCCTGTGCATTTAGATTGTACTGTAGTCTATAGTAAGGGCTTATATCCCCTACTGAATGGAGCTCCCGCGCGTATGTGGTGTACCTCAAGGGAAAGGGTTGATGTTGTCTAAAATAGTAAATAATTTTTGTCGTATTTTTTTCGCATTGAAGGTTCAAAGGAGCTTGAAACTTAAGATTGAAGCCCAAAGAAGATACTTGGAAAGAATTGCAGAGGATATCAGCATAGCAAACTCCAGTAACAAGGCCGCCTTTTCATCCATATCACTGCCTTCCTTTTGTGAGGATTCTAATAGAGACCCCAAGGAAATCGAATCTGATTCGGAGATTTACAAAACTGAAGTATGGTATCAAGAAGAATCACGAGCTCCAAAAAGGCCAAGGACAGGGGGAAATGCTTTGCTGTAGAAATATATGGTTGCATCAGTACTTGATTTAAAATCTCATGATCAAATTAATAAGAATATGTTTTGGTCAAAAGGAGCAGCTATAGGTATAAATTCTTCTTCATACGAAAACCAGATTTCCATGGAGTGTGACCGCCTTGAATTCACCTTTGGTTCCATCTTTATATAGCTCTTACAATTAGCCTAACCATGTGTTTTGGCTAAATAAATTCCCCAAAATTGGTTGGGAAGGTGGACCTGATTGTATTTTTCCTGCAACATTTTGGTGATTATATAAGAACAAATAAGCCATCCATTTTTGGAGTTGGTTCTGATCATGATGAGTTTGCTCTGTAATTCACTAAACTAAAACAGGAAGTGGGGATGCTTTCTGGTAGTCTACTTCACATCAAGTGTACTTTTTGAGATGGGATATGTCTAGTTGTGGATACAGTTACGGTATGATAGATATATGATACAACGATATGACAAGATCTAGAATTATAAACTATAGTTTTATTAATTTCTCATGAGTAAAATATATAGAATACATATTTTTTTGGGTAAGTAATTTTTCTTTACTCTATGATTTAAGGCGGAGTTTACCCATTATATCAGAAATACTTACATGTATTACATGAGGTAAAAGACGGAATAAAACAACAAATAATTTTCCTTCTTTCTCCTTCTTTACTTCTTAATAACGAAACAGCTAGGGCGAAGCTCTAGTTTCTTATTGGATGGAATATTGAGAATATAACATGTTTCTTTTAAATTGCGTACGTAAGAAGGCATATTATATATAGATTGACCGGCATTGAACCCGTTTAAAATTTGTGTTTTTGCCCTCACGGTATTTCAAATTATCTTGCCGAATCCCTACTGTATCGCTGTTGCATCTTGATCTTATCCGAAAATTAGTATTAAAAATAAAATCAGGATATATCCATTACATATGTGCATTTAATACGTACCACACTATGCATATCTGTATCTAAGAAGAATCTAATACGTACTGTTATAATGACATTTTCCAGGTATTCTAGTCGTACTTACGGAAGAGCGTAACAATACAAGAAACACCCTCATATGCGGAATCTAAGGAAAACTTGATATGTAATGTAAATAATTCATGTCATACCTTTCACTCATTAATATTGAATTGAACGTTCAAAGGAGCTTGAAACTTAAATTGTAGCGATACTTAGAGAAGAAAAGCAGTACAGAATTTCAAAACTAGAGTCAGCATTGCAAAATCCAGTAATAATGCCTTAATTTTAACCCAGATCACTGGCTTCCCTTTGTGAGGCTTCTGGTTCAAAACAAGGAACTAGAATCTGATTCAGATATTGACAAAACTGATCAGTGTTCAGTTTTCAAGAAGAATCAGAGAAGGCCAAGGACGGGAAAATGCTTCGCAGCAGAAATATATGGTTGCATCACTTGATTGATCAAAGTCTCCCAATCAGAGACTGTTTGTGAAAGGAGGAGCTATACGTAAGTTCTTCATAAGAAACCATATTTCCATGGAGAATGACAGCAGCCTTGAATTCACCAAGGTTTTATGTTTCCATCTTTATAATTATATTGCTCTAACAATTAGCTTATGTGGTCGCATGTTCGAATCCCACGGAGGCCAACCATTCCAAACCTTGGGGCCACTGGTAGTCATTGTTTGGGAAGGTGAACACGGTTTCATTTTTCCTTTTACGGTCTCCCCATTTTGGTGATTGAGACTATTTTACAGTTGAGTTCTGGAGTTGGCTCTCAAGATGAGTTTGCTCTGTAGTTTATTAAATTTAAAAAGAAAATGGGGATTGTTTCTATTATTACTTTACATGAAATGTGAAGTAATTGAGAGTCGAGAATCAGATGTATTGCCATCTAGAACACGGATACAGGTACGATATGACCAAGAGTCCAAATTTGTTCACCCACACCTAATGAGGGTGAACAAAACCTTCATCTTGATTGGTTGAAATGGTATGGGGTCCACCACAAATGGTGTGGATTCCACCACAAATTGATGTCATGCTTACCAAAAAATGTATTGATTCTGTGGACCCCTCATCATTTCAACAAAAGGTATTAAAAGGTATATATTAATGATCTATTCCGCCCCTGCGTAGATGGACAGGAAACTGATATCTTGCGTAAAATACGGTCTATGTCGACACATAGTAATTAAAAAACAAGAGCATCTTTTATGCTTCATAAGGATTTTTATTCTTCTTTATTTAATTGATGGAATGAGGATAGTACGTTTCTTCTAATTTACGTAAGAAAGAATGCATTATTTACAGATTGACCCGTAATTAGAAGCCTTTAAAATTATGTTTTAACCCTGACCGCATTCCTAAAATATATTGTTGTATCCATAACATATCGCTGTTGTATCTTTACCGTATCCGATAATGAGAATTTTAAAAGTAAAAGAGGGATGCTTGTTGACATATATGATACAGATTTGTGTCCAATTACGTACGTACTTGAAATCGCATTTCAAGTCGTATAAATCATTACTAATAAATTTTTAATCCCTTCCATTCCAAAGGTAAAAATTATTGAATTTGCCAAGAGATGTGGAAAAGGAAAGGAAAAACAAAAGAAACAGATCTATAATAATGTTCTATTCCCTCCAGAGGTCTCTCAACCTAAAACGCATATATGGCAGATCTGTTGTGCCTAAGCTGCTGTCCTCTAAATGTGAACTCGTTTCGAGTTCAAAATTCTAATCCGAGCTCATAGTGTATTAATGAATGACTAGAACATCTCTGTAAAAAAAAAAATCATGTTTTATCAAACATTAAGAATTTAGTGATCGAGAACATTATTTTTGTTAAAATGAAACGCAAACATAAATTTGAAAATGTACTTCATCATACTTTCTATTACATTATGAGACTTCCAATAATTGTCTGACCGACATAATTTCCATTCCAAAATGAGTGTAGTATTCACTGAGGTCAGCAAAATGAATGGCACATATTTACTTTTTATGCAATAACCCTAATTTTCCGTAAATAAATTTTTTTATTTTAAATTCAGTAAATTATTTATTTAAATAAGAAAATTATTTATTTCCTTGGTTCAATATAGATATATAGATATATACTTGTGTATATAATTTTGTACTACTAAATTCCTACTACAAATCTACCCATTTACTTCTCATCTTCTCCCTCCAACCAACAACCCACTTAGTCAAAATTAGTATTCCTTCATTTATTTTAATTTTGACCCAATTGAATTCATTGGACCAATTTTGACTATCATTGGTCAATTTGAATCCAATTTTGACTCTACCATGACCAAGTTGACCAAATCCTACACAACCCTAACCCAAATCCTACCCAAACCTCTCACAATTTATGAGAGAATAAACCTAGTGATTCACTTAGCCTATTAGCCTTGTGTATAATTGTTGTGCACTTGTTTGTATATGCACCCAAAACCAACTTTAAGTAGCATTTTTACCCTCATTAATTAGGGAATATATTCCCTCATAAATAAGGAATAAGAATATATTCCCTTATTAAATGCCTAGGTTCAGCTAAGATCACATAGCCCTAATTAGGCACATGTCTCCTAACAAGTCTTCATGTGTATAACTACTACCAAAAACTCCCTAAAACAAAGTTTGTAACGCCCCTGATTTTGGGAACGTTTTCCAAATAAGTCTTACAACAATTTTCCACCTTGGAAATTACATAATTCTCCTTGCTATTACATTTATTCAAAACTGGTTCAAGTGGGGTTTCTCTACTTCTTTGCACTGCCGTCAGCCCCGGCGGTGTCCTGTCCAGCTCCATAAGCTCCCAAGCTGTAGTACTCCTCATGTTCATCTCTATAGTCTGACACAATACGTCAGAGTTGCAGAGCAACATCGTGGTATTATGCCAGGGTTACACAAGTGCAACACCTGTGAGCGAAAATGCCCAGCAATAACTCTACCCAAATCCCAACTAGCAATTCTAGAACAATATATAAAGGTTCGAAAGTAATAACATGAGTTTATCCAAAAACAGTTTTAAATATAACAGTGTCAGTGTAAATATGCTTGTGTCAATGTCAACATAAATCAGAGTAAACGTGGTGGTAAACATGTGTCTCGCTCTCATTTCTCGTTATCATCATAGGCATTCTTCTTCAAATTTCATCTTTTTGAATATCACAATCATATCATTCGTTCCAATCATTTCAACCATCTCTCATCACTCTGAAAGTTATTGGCCCGTCTTTCACCAACCGTTCCGCTCGAGGATCCGGTTGCTTTGTATCATGGACCGCATCTACGTGATACAAAGTCCGTTCACCCCGCGTCACACACGAACATAGCTTCAACCGTATTGTATCGTCGACCGCATCTACGCGATACAATTCAGTCCCCTTGTATCATGGACTGCATCTACGTGATACAAAGCTTAATCCACTATGCGACACTCACGAACACAGCTTCAACCGTATTGTATCATGGACCGCACCTACGTGATACAATCCAGCCACCTTGTATCATGGACCGCATCTACGTGATACAAAGCCTTATCCACCGTGCTGTTGTACGCGCTTTAGCCCTTACCACATCATGAACCGCATCTACGTGAATGGCGGTGCTACAGCGGTACTACCGTATCTTTTAGTCCTAACCACATCACGGACCGTAACTACATGAAGGGCGGTACTAAAGTTGCATTACCGTATTCATTATCATCATTACAAATTCTCCGTTTTCATTCTCATCTCTTTTCCTCGTGTCAACTATTCATTCGAAAATCGTGTCGTGTAATTCTCGTATCGTGTCGTGAATATGCAACGTGTCTCAAAAATCTCTTTTCGTAAAAATGTACTTTCCTCGTAATTCGTGTTTCAAAAATCAGGGTTTCCTCGTAAAATGTGTTTTCCCATAATCCAATATTTCCTTGTAAAACGTGTTTTGAAAATAATACACTTTCTCATAAAATGTGTTTCCAAAATCAGTATTTCCTCGAAAAATGTGTTTCTCTGTAATTCAATATTTCCTCGTAAAATGTGTCTCTCAAAACAATATTTTTCTTTTGGCGACTTTCTCTCGACAATAGAATAACCAGGAAAGTCCCAGGCAGAGGGGGTCGGAATATCCAGTTAATAGCACCCATCCTCATTCTAGACAGACTTTCAAGGGTGTTAGCCTTGGGTCATTCCACAGTCTCAAGTTAGTCATAAAATATTTTCCTCCTTTCCCAAAAATCAATCGAACATTATAACTGCGTAAATTTGAAATATCATTTTCCATTCAGGCATTATAACGACTGCGTAAGTTCAAAAAAGTATTTTTAAAATCATAACACTTTTCTTTTTCGAAACCGTAAAACTACTAACTTTTATTTTTAAACCGGGCATTATAACATTACTAAAAATTAATCGTGCGCTAAAATAACTAGTAGAAACTTAGATAAAGATTATTACCTTAATTCCGAGATTAATCAAAAGCTGAAAAGCTAGGTAGATAAACGGACGGAGTAACGACTACGCGTGTCGAAAGGAACTAGAACTTTAAGAACTTCTACTAAAACTGCAAAGATTGCTACTAAGAACTACAAGAATTGAGAGAGGTTTTGGAAGAGTGGAGGTGTGAAGAATGAAGTAAGTTTGGCCTTCTATTTATAGGCAAGCATGGAGCTCTCCCTCTTCCTCATTGGGCCGGCCCTCTCTCTCTAGGAAATTGCTAGGAAATTTCCTCCATCAAATGGAGGAAATAAAGTCTAGGATTTGGTGGGATTTTGGGGGACAAGAATCCATAGGTTTTAATAGGCACAAGGCTATTGTTCTATAGCCTTAAGTACAATAATTCAAGGGGGAATTTATCTAGTCACTTTTCATAGTGTAGAAATACGCGACTAACTACATTTCCGGTACTAGTTTGCACTGTAATTGAATATGAGGCTATTAAGGGCTAAGATTTGATCTTATGACGCAATCTTATCTTATGACGCGTAATAAATGAGGGAATATATTCTCCCTAGGTTAATAATGGCTAGTCTAATAATGCAAGAGTGACTACGGGTCTTTCCGGTGTAATCTCTACGCGATTGGCTAGTTCCCGGACTAATTTGTACTGCAAAGGAACATGAGGCTATTAAGGTACCATATCTATAGGCGTGTCATCAAATCTTAGGTGCGTCATGCTATGCCAATAATGCAAGGGAAATAATGTGACTACGTAACTGTTCTGTTCACTTTCTACGCGACTAGCTACTTTACCGGAGTAAATTGCACTGTGGAGATAAAGGCTACGAGGCTACTAAATCTATAGGTGTGTCACTAAATCTATAAGTGTGTCATGCTACTAATAGGTGTGTCATGCTATTAATAGGTGCGTCATGCTATAAGCACAAGGTGAATTCACCTAGTCAAGTTTCGCAGTGTAAGTTACACGCGACTACGCAACCTTTCGGAGCAGAAATGTACTGACAATTGGTGGGAAGTTAATAGCTAGTAAATCTAGGCGCGTCAGTGGGTAGATTGTGTCTCCCTGAGAGAGACAACACAATAAATGGTTAGATATGCCATAATTGGAAAGTCAAAATTGGGTGATTTTGTCAAAATTGGAAATTGGTTGCTATAAATGGAAAGTTAGTCATAAATGAATATAGGAAGATGCTAGGAAATTTCTAGTGTACTTATTCTTAGTGACTAAGTAACTTAGGAAGCTTCCTCCCTCCTTCCAGTCAATCTTTTTATTAATTGAGGGAATCTTGGAGAGAATCCCATGGGATTCTTAGACATGTGCTAATTGGGAAATTTCTCATCACCTTCCTCCAAATCTTTCTCTCAATCCTCCACAATAATGGATAGTCAAAATTGGTCAAAATTGGAGTGGTTCAAATCTTGACTAGATAGCATGTGAGTGTGGGAGATTTTCTAGTAGGATAAAAATAGTAATGTATGTGTAGATTCAAGTATACAACAATAGGGTCCAAAATAATATTTAAATAGGTTTTCAAAATATTAAAAGAAAACAATTGAATTAAATAAATAATAAATAAATAAATAATTTCCTCCGAAAATCCGGGTTGTTACAAAGTTGACCATGCAAAATCATACACAACAAATGAAATACTACCTCCGTTCCAAAATAAGTGTCCCATTTGGAACTGCGTGTCATTTTCAACGGCTTATATCTTTTAATTTCTAATAGTTTTTATGATTTTGAAAATTTTGTATAATAGAATTAATTAAGATCTCTCAAACGAGATTCATAATGCATATTTTTTGAGGTTCACATTAAAAGATATAAGCCGTTGAAAATGGCACGCAGTCCCACAATGGACACTTATTTTGGAACGGAGGGAGTACTTCCTCCATAAGTTTTCCCTAGATTTTCTAAGTATCTAAACCTATGATTCACTTGTACTTTACCTAGGATTTCTACATAAAAACCTAGGGGAATATATTCCCTCATATCCCACAAAATCTTGCCATAAATGTATCCACATGGGAAAAATTAAATGAAGCACATGGGGGAGGGAAGTCGGCGGCCAAGAGAGGGAGAGGAGGTGCCAAGACTTTGCCTATAAATAGCCCCATGCACTCTCACTTCACCTCACACCAAAAACTACCAACTTTGTAGTAAAATTCTTCCTCCACTTTTCTTTGAGTTTTTTGGAAAAACTCAACCTTCTCCTCCTATACTTAACCTTCTACCACCACCCTCTACCACAAACTACCGCCCTTCTCCATTTAAGTAGTAGAAAAGAAGTAAGAAGTTGTTCGGATTGCCGGAAAACTCGACGTTACTTTGTCGTAGGATTTTCCAACCTAGCTATAATTCGGCTTCCGACTAACCCTCGGAAATCAAGGTAAAATTCTATTTCTAAACCTGCTAGTTATTTTAGAATCCTTGTTATAAGTTTAATTTATCATGTAGTCATTTTAAATTTCGAGTTTAGACTTAGAAGTTACTAATTTTCGCCAAAACGTGTTTTCCGGAAAAATTAGTCACAAGTTCCTAAAATTATTTAAACAAGCTTACGTAGTAATTATAATTCCCAACTAGAGTTCTACTTATTAATTTTACGTCATTATAATGCCTGGATAATTTTTGAAAAGAAAGTAAGTAAACTAGTTTTTCTTAAAAAAATGATTGTTTCGGGAAAAATTTGGAAAAAGAGATTTTTGAACTTGCATGTATTACTATGACTTTGTGATGGAAAAATAATACTCCCTCCGTTCCATAATGTTTGTCCGGCACGGAGTCCAAGGACTAAAAAAAATAGACTTTGCTCTACGAAAAAAATTATTATTTTTGCACAAATTAATAGATGAATGTTTGTTCTATTATTTTTTGGAAAAAAAATTAATTTTTTTTGACAAAGAACTCATTTTTTTTGAATCCTTGGACTCCGTGCTGGACAAACATTATGGAACGGAGGGAGTAATATTTTTTTACTAACTTGAGACTGTGGAATAACACAAGGCTAACACCCTTGAAAGTTTGTCAAAAAGTTAAGCTTCGCACTGACAAAGAAAGGAATGGTGATTCTAACTGGACTCGTCCGGCAATCTGATCTGAGACTTTCCTAGTTATTTCATTTGTCGAGAGAAGGTCGCATAAGAAAAAATATGATTTTATGAGACACGTTTACGAGAAAGTGCATTGTTTTCGAAACACGATTCACGAGAAAGTTGCATTTTTACCAAAGGAGATTTTGAGACATGTTGCATGTGCACGAGACACGACATGATTATTGAGATGAATAGTTGACACGAGAAACGACATGAGAATGAAAATGCAGAAAAGTAAAATGATGGAATTGATATTGGAAATGGTATCGCCACTTAGCACCGCCCTTCATGTAGTTGCATCCATGATGTGGTTAGGGCTAAGATGGACTGATTATGGTAGTGCCGTTGTAGCGTCGCCCTTCATGTAGTTACGTCCATGATGTGGTTAGGGCTAAGCGTGTACAACAGCATAGTGGATAAAGCTTTGTATCATGTAGTTGCGTCCTTGATACAAGGTGGCTGGATTGTATCATGTAGTTGCATCCTTAGTACAATACGGTTGAAACTATGTTTCGGGTGTGTCACGGGATGAACGGACTTTGTATCATGTAGTTGCGTCCTTGATACAAGGCAGTCGGGACCTCGAGCGAATCCAGCAAATTTCCAGCAGCTCAGAACGCAGTACGAATCTCATAATCATTCCGTAAAACGTCAAAAGCCTATCTCCAGTAGGCTACTACGTGGGAATACTCCTTGGCGTGAGTAGCTCCGGTTGCATACAAACCCATCATCTTTCTTCCTTTATAAACCGAGCTCTGCTCATGGTTTAAGGACTGGGAATTTTTTTTTTGAACTGAGGAAGAAAACCTCCATTGAAGCTTTCCTCTTACCTTGAGAATTCTCTCTCTAATCTCTGTCTAAAACATAAACCAATCATCATTCTCTCAAAATCACTTGTAAACTCACTCCAGTAAACCCAGAACTTCAATCACCGTAGGAAGAATTCATTCCAAAGGTACGAACCTGTTTTTCGCAAGCTATAAAATTCCTAATGGGTTCCTGTCAGGTTTGAGGTGGCTCTTATGCCTTCCCTAAATCTGATAAACCGAGTGTTCAACAAGCACGAGTAACCGCGTGGTTATTTTTGCCTCTGGAATAATGACGTGAATACCATTCGATGTATTCCACGACATTTTTTTTCTCGAGAGGTACATTCTTAATCATTCAAAGGATTTTTGATTCAAAAAACATGATTTTCATACTGTAGGAAGCGTCAGCGTATTGACCCACGTGGAGGAGTCCCAAGTTTGACCTTCCAGTAAGGTGATGACAAATGTCACGCACCACCGCATGACACGTGGCGATCCCTCGCGGCACTGACCGCTTGGAGCCATCAGCGCGGGCTACCCCACGCGGTAGCTCCCAGTTGTGCGCTCTTCAAAGCCCAACTGAGGAAACTTCTCTTTATAACCATGGGCCATCCATACACGGAGAAAAGCCCATGAGTCTCATGACTGGCTCAGCCCAGATAAATGGGCAAGAGCGCAAGAAGACAGTCCATTTTTAGCCCAAGTAATCATACTTGCTCTGGTCTGAAGGCAGGACCTGAGGGGCCCCCTGAGGCTTGGCTGCGGTATAGGCACGACCGAACAGGTCATGACCTTGCCCTCATGGGAATAAGGGATATCTTGTGGTTTGGTGGCTATAAAAGGACAAGAGGTTCTCTGCGCGAGGGGTGGAGTAGCGCGCCCGAGAGCCGCGCGGGTCAGCCGCGCGGTGGGTGACGCCACTCGCGCAGTCAGGATGTACGGAGGGGACATGTGCTCTCATATTATAAGACGACGACCTGGCGCCAGATCATTGGCCCAGGTTGCCTATAAATATGAGACATTCCCTCACATTCCCAGAGTAGATTCTAGAGAGAGAGAAAGGGGATAATCACTAATTTTGGAAGGAGAACATTCTTCCGAGTGAAATCATTCCATTCTGTGGACCATTCTGGGGCTGCCATAGATTAGTCTAAGCGCTATCTTTTGCCTTAGTCTCTTCTGTACACTTCTGCTCTGTTCTCCACCCTTCCTCTTGATCACTCTACCCCCCTTTTCTATTGTTTATCTTTAACTATTCTTACCTCTCCAGCTCATCTGTTAAAGAACCTTTCCAAATTCTATTGTGTCACCAATTATTCTTTCCTACGAATTTGGCCATTTTTCTTCTTCACGGGCACAATGTTTGCAAGCCAGAGTGGGTATTGGGTCGGCTGGATAAAGCCTGCTTTCCGTAGCTTCTCCACCTCTGCTTTGATCTTCTCCTCTAAATCAGGATGGTCACCTCACATGGCCCATAAATGTTAAGTTCATAAAAAAGTATTATCCATAGTCGTTTGGTTTGATGTATTGCCTCTGGTGAGACAACCAGAGGTGACCTTTTGTTTCCTTATCTGTTGTTGCATGTATTTCATGATTGACGGTTCCAGTCAATTCTTTAATGAAATATGTTACCTTTGGTTTTAACCCAGATCATGAATAGAGATCAGTTCGTATTACAACTTTTTATGATTGAATTGATCAATGCAGTCTAGTTAACCACATAAACTACCATAATTATACGGTGGGACAAGTTCAGTACATCTCAGAACCAGCAACAAGAACAAAAAAAAACAAGAAGAGAGAAAATCTTTTTAACATCTATATACGGACGGAGAAGAGACCCTTAGAAATGGGGTCGCTGTATTCAATAGGAGTCTCGTACGTGCCACTCAGGACCTCTTTCTCTCGCACAAGCGCGCCGAGCTCACCTTGCTTTCTCTGCACTTCAGTTTGCAGATCCTCAATATCTTTTTGCAGCTCAAGAATTTCGAACTCCTTGCAGCTCAATTTTATCTCCTAGCGGCGTTCGTGGAGCTTGTCCAGGTGCGCAACGACCCAACTAATGTCAAAACCCAAGTCTTCCAGATCCACGAAGCTGGCTCTAACACTGTTGAAGAAAGAGGTGGTAAACTCCATCAGGCTAGACATATGCAAGGTTCTCAGCAGGGCGCAGAAATTGTCCAGCCACATCCCGCCCATCACCTCACTCTTGGCCTTGAAGCCCGTGAGTGTCTCTGGGTGGGTTTCCTCAATCCATTGTAAAATGGGCATATAGGCCCTCGAGACGCGAAACTGCTTGAAAAGCACCCTGTCTGCCTGTGCCGGGATCTCACCGACAACCCTAATGGACGAGTCGGAACGGCCAGGAGACCGAGCCTGTTCAACTCCTTGCTGACGCTCGCGCACTGCGGGTGAAGGCGGGTGTGAAGGCGCTGAAGTTCTTTCACCTCTTGCCGTCGCACCGTTGCCTGGAGGAGCGGTCTCTGACGTCTGGGCCACCCTGGGGCTTGAAGCTGTGTCCTCTTGGTCGATAGCATCCCTTCCAGAAGCGTCTAGCTCGAGCGCCCCACGCGCTGGCTCACGTTCCTCCGGAATCTCCTCCACTCTGCTCCCGCGCAACCCAGCGGCTCTCTCTAGCTCTGAAAAATCATCGCGGAAGAGGTCAGCAATAGTTGGGTGTTCAAAATTGATCACAGGCACATAATCTTCTAAGTTGTGCTCATGAACAGGGATTAGCCTAGAGCGCGGCTGGATATCACCCATTATGCTGTGAAAAGTGCTTGTGGAATCATTATTATGAATACCTGCGCCAGTAGGGGGCCCTGCAACCAACGGCTCGGTGTGAACTTGCACAGTGCTGACACCTTTGGCGGTGCATCACTTTCTTCGAGGTTCTGACTCCCTTCAGAGGTGAGACCCTCGTAGTCACTGTCAACATAAGGCGCAATCTCGTAGCCTTGCCCAAAACCCTCTTCTCTGTTTCCCTCCTCCACAGACTCATCCTCTTTAGGAGTGCGCGTAGTCACGGGGGGCTTATCAATTCCCCCCGAGCCGCGTGCTTCGAGCATTCTGTCCAAAGAAACGCTCTTCCGCCCGCTAAGCTCCTCCAGAAACACGCTCCTCTCCTGGGCCTGGGGATGGGTGGGGTCAGCAATTAAGCTCTGGCTCCACAATAACCTGTTCATCCGCACCAACACCCTCCTGACGTGCCAGTACTACGCTGATAGGGATGTTGTCATCTTCATCGCTCTCGCTTTACTGTTGAAGGGGCACACCGCGCAACTCAGGGGGGGAGAGCGGTTCTCCAGCGGCGGTTCTACGCTCCAGCTCCTCTGCCAACTTCTGCCCAGCGCTAACCACTGTATCATTCTGGACAGGAGGGCAGGTTGGAGGAGCGCGGGGAGGAAACCCCCGCATAATCACTGGTAGCCCGGTGTCAGCCTAAAAAAAAAAAAAAGAGGAAGAACAGGTCAAACAAGTGGTACAAGAAGAGATAACCAGACAAGAAATGGGAGGGAATAATAGCGGGAGAAGTATACCTTTGCCAACCTCCTCCGAGTGTGTCTACCGACAAGATCCTCCTGCGCATCTAGCATCGCCTGCGACCGAGTACGCACCCTGGTGCGAGTACTGGCACCTACCACAGAAGATATGGGCACAGCTGTTTCGACACCAAGGCCGGCTACTGCTGCGCCTCCCTTCAAAGCCCAGCGGCTTCGCGCCTCGTGCTAGCCAGAGGCCTGCGGTTTCATTGTTCGTAGAAATAGATCAGGCTTAAATACCGCGCGCGGCTTGGCCGGTTGCGCGTTCCCCTGGACAAAACTGTAAAAATAGTCCAGATTCTTTCTCCAACATAAGCGATACAGAGGGGTTACCAATGGAATGCAGAGCGTGTCGGGAAAGCGCCAATGGGGACTACCGTTCAGAAGTGCGTCGGAATAACTCAATAGAAAGCGGTTGAATGTCTCCGCAAACTCCGCAGGCTCAGGCCCTGACCCTGGAACCACTTGGTCATAGCCCAACTGCCGCGATACCTGTCCGGTCGATAAACAACTGTCTTCCGGCCCTTAGAGCTCATAGAGGGAAGATAGCAAGGGCGGCTCATGGCGAAAATGCTGATCATCAACCCGCGTTTCTCCATCTGTTGGTCAAAAAAGTCCACCTTCTTAGGTACATTGACGGAGCTATAGCGACAGATGCCGTCCAAAACCTGGGTGTAGGGGCGCGCGTATAGCCGAGCTTCATCATCCATATATTCCTTCCACAGCTTTGCAGTCGAGGTATTGTCCCAACGAAGTATGATAGGCCACACGGGACCCTCCAGTGTCACCTTATAGCGACCATCAGCTTCCTAAATGGGACGCCCGCGCTCATCAATAACCCTTTTAGAAGCCTGTGGGGGGAACTTCCTTGCTCTAGGGGCTGAGGACTGAGGAGGGGAAATACTCGTAAACCAGCACAGTCAGGAATTGGGTGTGGATCATGGATGTAATCGCATAGCGACCCACTGACCTCGAGAAATCCTCAGAGAGCCGGTCAAGTTGCCGGTACAGGTGGCCAAGGAAAAGAGGCCCTAGGGGGAACCGCTTCCCTTGGGCAATCTTCACTGCCAAGGCATACGTAAAATGACTTGGCGCGTCGACTGGAAAGTCGGGAAAAATGAAGAAGGACAGAAAGAACGCAATAAACGTGGGCAGATAGTGGTCACCCTCAAACTCTGGGCCTTCGATATACTTGCGCTCTGTGGCCTCCACCTTCTCAGACTGGTAATCCCTGAAGAAGTAGCGGATCCAGCTGTTCCACGATGTTTTGCTTGGGATCGGTGGCAGCCCTCTAATTCCCGTCCTTGTCCCACTGAGAGCCCAAATGGCCTGCTCGCTTGTACATCAGTTTCAATTTGGCCACAGACTCCTGCTCCTCGAGGGAAAAGCTCTGTACGTCAAATTCGGCGACTCCACGCGTAGAAAGATGGAGTAGCGCGGAGGTGTCTTGGAGAGTTGGGCCGAACTCACCCCAAGGGAACACAAAAGTATGTGTGTCACTACTCCAGCGCGACACCAAGAAGTCTATGTTCTCATTCTTCTTATTGAGCGTCAGACTCCTAGATATCTTGATGGCCTCTATGGTGTAGGAGTCCTCCAGGATCTGCTTGTACTCCTCGACCTTCAATACAGCGTCCACCCAGTCGCCCCAGAACGTGGGCGGCTGAGAAGTGGCAGCATAGGTTACCGCGGAGTAGGGGAAGTCACCCCTCTCGAGGCCGAATCTCAGCACGGAAGAAGAGGGGAATAGATCTGCGTCGTCCAGGGAAGCTTCCAGAACAATGGGCAAGGGGTCGTCGGGACCGCTGCCGATGGGGTCATAGTACTCGACCTTTGCCCAGAACGGGTCCTCTAAACCTTTAAGGTGAGGAGCCCGACGCCACTCCTCTGCCGGTGGAACTGGCCCACCTCTGACCACCGGTCTGCCTTCTACACCTTGCTCTCCTCGCGGCATGGCCAGAGAAATAAAAGGGGAACAACCTCTTTGGGGGAAAACAGATTAACGTTGGGTCGGAGGAAGGAATGGAGAATGGATTCGCAAAACTGCAAGTGAGAGGGGAATCACCGACTGTTCCCAGTATTTATAAAGGGTGGGGCGACGGTTACTGTGCCATGAACAGTCGCCACCATTAAAAAACCTTCGAGACACGACCGTTTAAAGCTGCCGAACCGACGCCTCTGACAGGAATTTTTTGAAAATCGGAAATGGCGCCATTATGACGGGTACAGCTGAAAAGACACCGCTAACGTCACGCACACGTATGATAGCGCGTAAAACATACGACCACGCGCTTGCGTGTCACACACGCGCATGGGGCTATTGTAGGAGGGGTCAGCGTATTGGCCCACGTGGAGGAGTTTGAAGTTTGACCACCCAGTAGGATGATGACATTTGTCGTCATCTATCACGTGACATGTGGCGTCTGCGCGCGGTAGTGGCCGCTCGGAGCCTTTCGCACGGGCTATCCCGCGCTATAGCTCCCAATTGCGCGCCCTTCAAGGCCAAGCTAAGGGAGCCTCTCTATATTACCATGGGCCATCTGTACACAGAGAAAAGCCCGCTAGTCTGGTGGCTGGAGCGCCCCATATAAATGAGCAAGAGCGCGAAGAACCAGTCCATGTTTAGCCCAAGTAACCATACTTGCTCTGGTCTGAAGGCAGGACCTGATGGGCTCCCTAAGGCTTGGCTGCGGTATAGGCACGATCGAACAGGTCATGACCTTGCCCACACGGGAATAAAGGGAGATCTTGCGGATTGGTGGCTATAAAAGAACAAGAGGTTCTCTGCGCGAGGGGTGGAGTAGCGCGCCCGAGAGCCGCGCAGGTCAGCCACGCGGTGGGTGACGCCACCCG
>JAXBDA010004939.1:0-26570 GCA_036023075.1 Gaultheria prostrata
GGGGGGGGTGTGAAGTATAATTTAGGAATTATAATTTAGGGTTTCCGTTTGTTAGGGTTTCAGTTGTTATTTATCTTTTATGTTTGGGATAATTTGATCCTTTTATGTTTGTTTTGCTAGGGTTATTAGGGTTAGCCTATATAACCCCTTGATTAGTCTTGTATTCTTTAAGTTTTTGCAATGTAGTAGAATAAGAAAGTACGTTTGTTTGGTTTGGTAGTACTACGTTTGTTTTCTTCTCTTTTCCTTTGAAAGTTAATAGTTGTTTATCAAGTTGGGATATGCCGTTTTTCTTCTCCCTTTGAAAGTTAGCCTTTCAAAAACAGATAGTGGGATTATTTTAGGATGAGAACTTAAGTTTTTAAACCCACTAGGAGGGAGACATAAATCAGTTTATAACATAGAACCTCTGTTTAAGTTCCCCTAAAAATAAAGAGCTACATAGTGCATATGAATTGTTTGAAAATTTGAAAACCCAACTCGTAAGTTTCTGAAATAGCACTAAAAGCCTCTCTCTAAAATTACAAGAACTCTCACGGGAAAGCAATGTACTTCACCATAGAATATTACATTTAAAGGATGGGATATATAATACATTCACTCAAATAGTGACAATCAAGATATTGACAGAACTGATAGTTACGAATTTAACCTGCATTGTTCCGGAAAAATAATAACGATACTACTGAGAAGCTAGAAATTAATGCATGGTAGTATACAGAGAATGGACCCATTAGAACTTGCTGGTTGATACAACGAAGCTCGTGCAAAGCAATGAAATCAATACTGCAGAGAGAAGAGTGGGCAATTTGAGGGTGTTTGATGAAGACTGGTCGTTGACCTCAGAAGAATCAACGGCTAGGGGCATTCCATCGCTGTTAACACTGCAAGAGCGAGGATCGGAGCCATCCGTTCTCATCATGATGGCTCTAAGGACTGAAGAAACGGTGTGAATGTAAGCAGAACGGTTCATTGCAAGTAGCCAAGTCAAGCCCATCACTTCACAGTCTCTGTTGTGCATTTTTCTTGTCCTGTCCACGGATTTGCTTGTATTTCCAGTTTTGTGCTCATTCAGCTGCATTTAAGAACAGATACAAGCACTAAGCTCAGGCATAATTCTCTCCTCATTAGCCATTTCATTCAATTGATCAATATAACACGAGAGATGGAAAGTACATAGCATTCGAGAGCATTGGTTGGAGCCACCAAATTCGAGGTTTAAAATGGAACCAACTTAATGCTGCTACTATTTAACAGATGATGTAGTCTCAACAGAGAAGCACCCTTATCTATTTTTCAGTATTGAGAATTTGATTATACAGTCACATATCTATTGACTATTGAACCACAAACATACAAGGCCTAAGTTACATGCATTTAAGGGAGATTATTATCTTTTAAAACTGAGGAATGCTAGAGGCACTAAATAACTTACAAATTTTTGCACTAAAAGTACACATGTCATTATCACATCAATGCATGATGCAATACATGGATGCACTCATCCACTAAAATTTAGTACATTAGTTAGTGCCTCTAGCATTTCTGTTTAAAACTAGGGACGCAGTTGGGCGCTTATTAGGCCCATTGCAACAAGGACGCTTGTTACTTTGCATAGGCCCAATACAGTCATAGTTCAACCAAATCTAGGTTCCAAACATATCAAATCATATAGCAGGAAAAACAAAGTAACCAAGATGAAAAACAAACCTACTTATTCATCTTCCTACAGTCTCGCACTTGGCAAATAATAAAACAATAAGTCGAATCTGATATATTCTGTAACATCTCCATATCATATCAAGCAAAGCTAAAGAAAAATTCCAAGATATTCTTACAGAAGTAAATCACAAGATATCACATGCATACATTCTACCATTAATCCTCATGCCTCCTGAATCTGATACAGCAAAGGAATTGACACAGTGAAGCATTACCAAAACACAAATTTCAGTTAGTAAAATGCATTCACAAACACCATTCTCATAGCAATGAAAACTTTATGGTCTAACATTCAGAACGAACTTTTTCATCTTTTTTATTTTTGGCAATAGACAGTGAAGCAATCACCAAAACACAAGTTCCAGACAGTAAATTGCATTCACAAACACCATTTTCATATAAATGTACTCTTTTTTTGTTTTTTTGTTTTTGTTCTGTCAATGTCCAATTAACTAAATTCTACAATGCAGCCAACAATAAAATCACTATCAAATTTGAGCTCAACAGCAGTGATCTTTCAATAAATTGATACTTTTAGTTGCAAATATAGTTTTCCAATTGCGTTACTATTAAATAGATGTCCTTGTTACCGTCTCTCTCAATGACTTAGAAAGTGCATCCTAGTATTTCTATTGAGGTCTTCATACGTACTTCACACCAATTTCCTTGATCCATAAGGCCTAAAGGCCACTTTGCCAAATCCAAACAAAATAATTAAACATTGTCAAGCAAAGAGAGTGGCCTTGTGCTGTAATGCTTTGTTGCTCGCAGGTTCAGTTCCTTAATTTCACATAAGCATTGTGAATACAAAAAGTTTTAAGTAGTCTTGGGGCTTTCGCATTGCAAAAGCGTTTACCTATTCGTCCGAAGTTCCTCATATCACATCGGAAGACGTTCACTGGCATTTTGGACAAACCACCAAAGCAAAAATAATCAGTTCATTACCATAACATGTACGAGTATGTAGGTATTGAGTACATACTTTAGGGCCTATTCTGCTAACTCAAATAAACCAAAAAGCCAGCTTATTCCTAAAACCGAGGCAGTCACTCTCTCACAATACATCACATAAAAAGTCGTGAAAAGCCAAAAAACCAAAAAACTCTCTTAGCGGAACACCCCTAAATCAGATAACTTACCCAAGAATTAAAGTAAAATTCATTTTCTTCTAGCATTCAACATTACAAGGGAGCCACTTCTACAAAAGGGGATTGGTAGGTGTTGGAAGGGGCTGGAAGGGGAAGGGAATTGGCAGGTGTTGGAAGGGGATTGGCAGGGGAAGGGAATTGGCAGGTGTTGGAAGGGGATTGGCAGGGGCTGGAAGAGGAAAGGAAGTTGGTGGGAAAAGAGTTGGACAAAGTTCTGGATTAGGTGGTGCAACTGCTGTTGAGAGTGGGCCTCCAAGGCTTCTTAGGGGTGGCAAACCGGTGATATGGAAGAGTGTGGAGGATCCCAACAAGGGTCGCAGATTGCAAGGATTGGAGAGGGTATATTTCATCTAAAGTGAGCAGTGGAACCACTAAGGGGTCAACCCAGTAGATCATCTAAGTACTTCATTAATATGTTTATTTTGTGGCCTTGGGATAATGAAGTGACAGTAGGTTTTTTTTTTTGGTGTCTGACTGGTATTAATACCAGTGTGAGCTTGCGCACACCATTTATTACTTACTAATACCAAGTACCCACTTAGCCAAACTCCTTTTGGTTAATCCAAAACTAATTTGCCAAATCAAACAAAGGATTAGGGGTCATGGATTGCAAGTTCAATCCCAACCCTCAAACCTTGTATTAAAGGTATCACAATAACCGCGTATGATGTTGCTTGCCGCCACACAAGGTGGGGAGTAGTTCAATGGTTTCGGGACAACTCGTAGTGCTCCAACATTCTTCAAAAATAATCGTATAACTATTTTTTAATTTTTTTTTATAACAGAGTACATATACTTGGTGACCGAGAAGCTAGAACCATTTATGTTTCCGAGAGTGGGAGATAAAAAAGCAAAGGCACGTGCAATATAACCAACTAAAATTTGGCGCGTAGAAGTAGGCAAGAAAGTGTGGGCATAGAAAAAGGAAAACAAGAACACTTTCCCAATTTCTCCGACTCACATTATACTGCTCATCGAAGAAGACTCAAATCAACCCAAAAATTAATCGGCTATCTTCTTCTTTTTAATTTATTAAACACCCATTGCATATGTATAGGGCCATATAGATGTAAATGTATACAAACAAAATATATATGGAGAGAGAGAGAGAGAGAGAGAGATTACCTGGTAGAGACTGTTCAAGCACTTGGAACACCCAGCAAGACCCGGAGTTGCACCGGAGCAATCTCTCTCCAATCTCTTATTATGATCACCAACGAGCTTCCCATCTTCGGCGAACGCTTCTGGGCAGCTCAATGGGTGCAATGTTATACCACAATAACAACTCACCATCTCACAACTCTTGTTTGGCTTTACCAATTCTATCCCTCTCTCGTTAAGAGCCTTCTGGAAGCTATCTACACAGGTCTCCGAGTCGTTGGGAAGGAGGGGGAGGTCGTACGACGCCGCCGTTTGGGGAGCCGCCTTGGCTTTTCCCAGAGCCGTCTCCGAGTAGGCGGAGTAGAGCCAGGCGGCGAGAACAGGGCAGCACCTGCTACGTAGGACCTGCTGCTGAGTAGCACCCGATCGAGATTTGATGCTCTTGGCCGTGACACCGCATGCCGATTTGACGCCGCCAAAAAGCTCGTCAGGGAGGTCCAAGGGGCAGCCGGCGACGTCGGATTGTTCAGGGAAAGCCGGGATTGTAGACACCGGCGATGTGGTCGTCGGCAACGAGGCTTGGATAGAAGCCGGATCCGGTTCAGGAAGTGCTAAGAGTAGTGGGGGCACTAGCACTGTGAGCAGAATGAGATTTGTGAACAAAGAATTCATGAGGTACATTGTTCCCTCTGAGCTGACCAGTGAGGGATTTGACCTCTTTTCTTACTTAAAATCTCTGGTTTAATGCGAGGGAAGGGGAGGGGAGTGTGGTTTGGCGGTTTGTTTGGATAGCTCTTATCTTCTTGGGTGGTGCGGTGCTGTTTGGTGGTGGTGGTGGCAGAACAACCCAATAAAGGTTGAGTGGGGAGGAGACGAAAAGAATGGCCCAAAGGTTGGTGGGGTTTGTGACAGCCTGGGGCAATGTTGGGTAATAACGTACAAAGGACAGGGTTCTTGTCCAATTGTTTTATTCTTTGTCCAGTTCGTCTAGTTTTCGGACCTTCGTGGGTCTCTACCGGACCATAACAATAATCTGAATTGTTCTTTTTCGTAGAATTTGCCGAGTAAGTGATTCTCATAACAAATTAGTTTGATCGAATATCAATAGGTCCATGTACGATCAGATTCTTACAATCAAAATGAGATCACAACAAATAATTTTAATCTTAAAATTGCCTTTCTTCTTCGCAAATATGTTTCATTCATGTACCTATCGATATTCGACCAAGCTAATTCTTTTCGTGAATGACATACTCGGCGAGCTCTAAGAAATGAACGATTCGAATTATTATTTTCAATCAACAATTGAGACGTCATTGCAAGTAGAGTGGCACCACAATGGTAGGTACCTTGTACTTCGATATACAAGATGGTAGACACCGTAATTTGGGCCTTCCGAATACCCTTAAGCCATGGCCGGGATGGCTGCCCAGTGAGGAAATGAATTGAAGTATTCTTGGAAGCTAGAACGATGCTCCTTCTCTTTCAAAAACCTAAAAGAAAGCCTCTTCAAAAAAACAAAAAAAAATACCCCTCTTCCATTTTCAAGTGGTAGCTCTGTCCATTCGTTCCATACACTCAAAGACACTACATACAACGATACTCTGACGAAAATCAGCCCCAAACCTTCATCAAAAACTCTCCACAAGCATTCAAACACTTCAAAAATCTTCAAAACCCTTCACCAAACCTTAGTTTTTACATTCAAAAGCCAAAGGTTTCAAGTCAAGCAAAGAAGCATTGTTCTAAAGCTTAAACAAGGTTAGTAATCGTTCGAAGTTTTTGTTTCAATACTCTGAGGGGAGCCACTGGGCTCAAGCCAGTCTCCTATACTGGTTTTGGGCTCAGAAGGCCCTTACATCCGATCAAAACAAAAAGTGAAAGTCTCCAGGTTAGTGTCGTATGACACTATGCAATGCCATACGGTAGTGACCTTCAACGGAGATACATTCTGATGCCTTGCTTCTTTTGGTTTATTAATACCACAAAGGTGCAGGGTATCCTTGCTCTATTCCAGATTAAAATTGCTCATCCAAAACAGTGGTGCATATCTTGTTGAACTTCAAAAACAAGTTTTTAACATTCAAAAGAACAAGTTTTACAAGATATACTATCACGCCCTGCTTTGTAACAAACTAAATACTAAGATTATTCACGTATGCTAGTCAAAAGTCAACCAAACTTCCATAGAAAAGTCTAAGTCAAAATCTCATCACATACATGAGTCAACGGTTCACAAATCGGTACCACACCGTACCCAAATGCATAAGTACCCAATAATAAGTTTGAAGTTATTACATAAATCCCAACAAGTCAAAAGATTGAATAAATAGAAGTTACATTGCCATCTATAAAAAAAAAATACTAGTTATAAGATGGAAAAATAACTTCATGCATGTCTAAACTCCAGATAATGCATCACTCCACAAACATCCAATCTCATGCTCCACGACGTGTACCTCAAGATTTATGCTCCAAATGAGTTGAAAAAGCAAAACCATATGTGCTTGAGATCCCCAACCGAAATGCTTACTTCCAAGATCAAACCAACACAACCCGAGCTTCAAACCACGAAGAGGAGAAGATTTTGTGCTTGGGTCTTGAAGGAATCAAGCTATGGAGGTGTATTTGTGGAGATGGAGTGGAGGAGATGAGAGGAGGGGTTTGGAGGAAAGGGGTCGGCCAAGTATGGAGAGAAAGAGGGCAGATTTTTTTTGTTTAAGGCTCCTCACCCACACATGTGCTTATACACTCACATATCACACATGCACCCCCTCATCTTTCAAAAGCATTTTAAACACACCCAAATGCAATACTCTACTACCATAGTGACCCACTTTATAAAATTTTCATTTCCTCACATTTCCCCAATATTATTCCAGAAAAATATTATGAATTTACGGGTCCTTACATTCTACCCCCCTTGGAAAAAATTTGTCCTCAAATTTGCTCAAATATTCAATCACACAATCACATATATTGAGTATAAAAGAGGACACGTATCCAATACGAAACGATGAAATTTCTAAGTACTTACATCGATTACGTCGAAAACAACTCCGGATATTTCTCTTTCGTCTCCTCCTCTCGTTTCCATAAGATTCCTCGTTTCAAATTCATCTCACAACAACTGTACCAACCGTATATACTCTCCCTCAACACTTACTTGCTCACGTTTAGAATGCATAAAGGGCTCTATTGAAATTTAGATCGGTAGAGATACCAAACACTTAACCCTAACATTTCTCCGAGTGCAAAACAATAAATTCTACAATTTTGACACTATCTTATCATGGGCTTATTAGGTTTTCCTAGGTTCGTTAGGCTTACTATGTGTACTAACCGCCTACTCAATGTCTCTGTTATTCCATTCTACTCATACTGCAATTCATTCATAAATTCTCAAATATTTCACCACGATCTCATCAATATCTTAAACTCTTAAACATAAAACTTAGTTGACAAAAGCAATATCTCATCGTCCTATCAATAGTACACTCATCATGTCTACTAGGTTTAGATTCACTATAACTATATTAGGATAAATCAACTCAAATGACGAGCACAAGGTAAAACATCAACTAGCTTAATAACCTTAGATCTACTAAAATCAATGACCACCTCCAAATGTTGTTTCTACCTCGTCTGCCATTCGAAATCAAACTAATTAAGATTTTTGACTTCTAGTTATAGTAGTGATTTCACGACAATCTCCTTGAACCCTTATAAAATAGTAAACGCCACAAGATTGACTTACTTATAACGATCCACCCCATTTCACCAACCTAGAAGATAGTGACTCATCTCAACTTCCTAGCCAAGGCTTTAATGACACGATGCCATCATCTAGCACCTGTATTTTGCTATTCACCATGACATAATCAATCTCACACTTGAGCTTAACCGGACATCATCAAAGATTGCTGGAGACAGAATTCAAAACTTCCAGATTGCACATATCCTTAATATTGCGTACAAGGAAATCGAACCTCAAACTGACAAAATTCACAACTATTCCTCCCTGGTATAAGTGTCTTATAGAAAACCTATGGACTCCATTAAACTTAAACTCGACTTCTTCCACTAGATTCTTATCTATCATACGACCACCCAAATCACAAGGCATACTCTCTATACTTGACAACAATTTAACTCATTTCTAATCAGGTCTATACAGGCTCACACACGCATCAAATTCTAATAAACAACTATAACCTCATCCATAATACCCATTAGTTAAAGGGCCCTAGCACCAAGAAATTTTGATTCTTAAACATGACGCCTGACACGAGAATTTACTATGAAAGCCTCAAATAGCTTGCAACGTCGCTCTCTTAAGTCTTTAAAATCTTACCACCTTATTAACACCTCTAGTTTTCAAAACCGGTTTAGTTCTCCTGACTAGCACCACTAACTCCTCCACTCTAACCGCTTCATCTATTTCGATGGCTACTAAAGTCTAGTCTAAATGGAAAGTTCAATCTTGTTACCACAGTAACCCCACACAAGCCTCCCTGAATCGTCGTATAAGATAGATTTCATATGACTATCCTCCATTTACCACCCTACTCGATTCATCAATTAGACGGAAACAACTTATCTTAACTAACCAAAATCATCAAATCGCGACCTTAATTCATTACACGCTCATCCACTTGAGTCTTAAATATCACTCTAGACCTCACCTCTCGCTATTCATAGCAGTCACCCAACTAAACAGTTAAACAGCACACGCTCCTCAAATGTTCAATGACTTTACCATCTTAATCACCTCGGAGAGATAACAAATAATCTTAGAGCGCGCACACTTTTTTTTTTTTTTATAACCCATCTTCAATATAATTCTAGTCCTGTTCGTAACTTGTAATGAAAACTAAGCTCAACCGAACAAAACCCTCTACCTTCCATTGGTTCTTCAACCATAGCCTATGTTTTCACCTTCTAGCGTTGGGGTTCTACTTTTCAACCCGATTCCAAAATCGTCGAATTCTATAAAGGTACATATGAACTTTCCAATATAACTTCAAACCCTTATCTATGTTGTTTACCATCCACAATATGAAATTTCTAGCTCTACCCAAGAAGTGCCACCTTAAAGTGTGAGGAAAAATCTACAAAATTATCAACTAGCTCAAACTAACATAGTCTTAGAACAACAATTATAATTCAACCTTACCCAAATCATGCCCAAATCATGCAAACCAAGCTTTCTAACCTCTACCGTTATCATTATCTCTTATACAGCCTCTAAGCATAAATCTTTAATCTCTAGATCTTACATTTTCATGTGCACACACACACACTCGTCGTTGGTCCTTTGATCCAATAAATAACTTATGGCTTCTTAGCCCTTGTGTCAACTATTAAAACCTCAATTAAGCACTAGCTCTCGATCAAGTCCCTGTGACCTCTTAATATTTTCCATCCATCCAACTGCGGTATCAAGCCCAACTTCTTTCATACATCACCATCAAACCCGATCATCCCAAGTAGAGTTTAAATCAAACATCAAACTATCTCTAAAGGTTAATGTCACGCTCTCAATTTTATAAATAAAATATACGAACATAATCCTCGTGGAAGTCAATAATTCCATAGTCAAAGTCAAATTCTCATAATACAACCGACATGGTCAAAGTCAACAAGTCACGATGTCTACGGGTACACGCACCCCAAATAGAGTTAAACAAATCGCAAGTGTTATTACATAACAAGTAGTCAAAAGATGAATCAAAATAGAGTTACAAAATCATCTCATCAAAATCATAAGTCCAAAGATGACAAAATAACTCCGCCATTGAGCTTTCAAAAATAATGCATGCATACACTTCAAGCATTCCATGTCATGTTCCTCCATGCTGGGTACCTGAAATTATAAGGGTGAGCTCACTAGCCCAGTAGGAAAACGTCTATCTATCCTACTTGGAAATGCGATGCACATGAGGTAAAGACAAGAAGATGTACACCGACACAAGGTTAGAGCATTTGCAAATAACAGAAAAGAGATAAACAAGTTTGAAAGTTCTTATAGCGATTCAATATTCACACTACCGTACTCAACTCGTACCCGGCAAGTACCCGACACAACGCGTGTGTCCAAAGTGCTCATTTTTTCATATAACCAGTCATCATTATCATTCTATCATCACATTCCTCGCCACACGCCCGGAGGGCGGACCGAGTATCCTTTCGGGCATACCATATAGGCCCCGTGTCCTTTGGCCAAGGTACATTCCTCGCGAAACGTCCATAGGATGAACCGAGTATCCTTCCGGGCTACCATTAAGGCCCCGTATCCAATGTTACAAGTCCACAATTCCATTCGTTAAGTTTTCATGTTGACCTCGTGTCAAACGTGATACACATGTCGAATCGTTTATACATACGCATTCCGTAACCCAAAATCGCCAGGTGATACGGTTGTCTATTTAACATTTACGCTCCAACGTATCTTACACTACAAATAGTCTATCTCTATCCTCCATAACATTGCTATCAAACTCAGTTTCATAAATAGGGATTTCTCACAAAAACATAGGTACAAAATTCACACGTCTCATGAAAGGTCAAATTTCTATCAACGCCGTATGCAAAAGCTTAAAGAGATATTACTATAACCACCACATTCAAACCTTAACCCCCACTACCAATTCGATTTCACATAATCAACACCCAGTTACCTGGGACCCCGAATTCCAACATGTCAACACGAATAAGACCACCGACTCCAAATAACGATGTCTCGTCATAAATCATAGCGATATCAAAGGGAAATTTAACAACTTCAAGTAAAGAAATAACGCTTAAAATACCACACAATCGTCCAAACTTTACACGTCCGTACTTACTATCACATCAAACATTTAGCATATGGATTAAACACAAAATCATACACTTTCAAAGTTAAGACTCAACATGCTCATCAGTATCGACACTTGCTCTAACACATGTACTTCTCGGTACACCGCTACTCACACACACGTGGAACCGAGTGACATTAGAGGTTTGTTCTGAAGTGTGCTGGCTAGTCACTCTTCAAATCAATCATCCTCGTCATTCTTAAACCACGCCGATCAAACAAGGAAACTCATTTTCATTCTCATCACTAGTAATATAGCTCAACAAACAATTCATACGCTACGATACGAGGTTAGACCTCTACTCCTTAATGCCAGTCAATCATAGCTCACACTATGGGGTCAAGGCCTCCAATCCTTTCTTCTCCAACACGGGCACACAACTCCACTCAATGCCTATTACTCCCATTCCAATGCTACACAATGCACCACGTTCATGAATGTCACACAAGCACACACAATGCATGAGAAAATATGATTTCGTAAAAAATTTAATGCAGTGGTTTAAACCCCGAGACTTAGAGTCTCCCCACGGTTCCTAGGTTTTCGAACTTATTGCTCTGATACCAAGTTGTCACGCGCTGCTTTTTAACAAACTAAATACTAAGATTATCCACTTATGCTAGTCAAAAGTCAACCAAACTTTCATAGAAAAGTCTAAGTCAAAATCCCATCACATACATGAGTCAACGGTTCACAAATCGGTACCACACCGTACCCAAATGCATAAGTACCCACTAATAAGTTTGAAGTTATTACATAAATCCCAACAAGTCAAAAGATTGAATAAATATAAGGTACATTGCCATCTATAAAAAAAAAATACTAGTTATAAGATGGAAAAATAACTTCATGCATGTCTAAACTCCAGATAATGCATCACTCCACAAGCATCCAATCTCATGCTCCATGTGTACCTCAAGATTTATGCTCCAAATGAGTTGAGAAAGCAAAACCCTATGTTCTTGAGATCCCCAACCGAAATGCTTACTTCCAAGATCAAACCAACACAACCCGAGCTTCAAACCACGAAGAGGAGAAGATTTTGTGCTTGGGTCTTGAAGGAATCAAGCTATGGAGGTGTATTTGTGGAGATGGAGTGAATGAGATGAGAGGAGGGGTTTGGAGGAAAGGGCCGGCCAGGTATAGAGAGAAAGAGGGCAGATTTTTTTGTTTAAGGCTCCTCACCCACACATGTGCTTATGCACTCACATATCACACATGCACCCCCTCATCTTTCAAAAGCAATTTAAACGCACCCAAATGCAATACTCTACTACCACATTGACCCACTTTATAAAACTTTCATTTCCTCACATTTCCCCAATATTATTTCGGAAAAATATTATGAATTTACGGGTCCTTACATATACATCAAGAGCACACATTACCCCAACTTTCATTCGAGTACTTGCTATTTGTGAACACTACCCATGAAAAGCTAGTGTTGTGTGGCATTACATGGTACCATACAACACTGATTCGTACAAAAATTTAAAAATCAATCTTTCCCGGGCAATGTTCGATGCAGTTTTTTTCTTTAAATATTTTCAGTAAATCTTATAGTTAGTTTTGCATTTATATAAATTATTTGTTCATTCATATTCATGTAAACTCCCATTATTTATTATTACCTATTGTTTACGTGAACCAAGTTAAGCAACAAAAGGTTTTTAAAATCCCACAAAGCATCGACTAAAGACCGATTGTAAAGACCCGTAATTGTAAATGATATTTCAAAAATAAAGTTGACGAATTGTGAAGAATTATTTAAAATGTTAGAGTGTGGGTGGTTATGTGATACAGTTTGAATTTAGGCCATTTGGTAGCACTCAAGTCATTACAAGGGAGTGTGGTGTAATTTGATGAAAATGTGGTATATAAGTGAGAGGAGAGAGAGAAATCACTTACCCTCCCCTCTATACACAGCCGGCCCTCTCTCTCCCTCTCTCTCTTTATATATCTCTCTCATTTCTTCAATGTCTCCCACTAAATCTCACATCCACACTCAAGTTTCACCCAAACCCATCTTAGATCCATTATTCCCGAAGTGGGATTCCATGTTTACAAGTCTCGGGATGTTGTATTTGTTGGAAAATGGGGAATTTTGTTCATAATAATTTGGACACTTTGAGCCAAAATTCAAGTGGGCCTCGATAACCTTTTGAGGTTGGTCAGAGTGGGTTTACATTCTCCTATTTATGGGGATTAAACTATAGAAAGAATGAACAAATTTTATGAAGGAATGAAGGAGAAATTGTGTCATACATGGGCATGATTGCCACGGTTAAATTGGTGTAACAAATTAATTTGTGAATTCAATTTCCTAAATTGAATAGTGAATTCAATTTTGTAACTGTTGTGAATTCATTCCTGCAAATTTAATTTGTAGTTACAAAATTTAATTTTTTATTGATTTCAATATTGAATTTTGAGGCTCCACATATTAATGACAGAGGCTCTCCTTGAATACTATAAATTGGTCTATCTTTTCTTTGTTTCAACACACTAGTAGACAACTATCTTTTTTTACATTCGAGTTGTTCTTGTTTCTGTGTGAGAGAGTACTACAAAATTCGGTTCGCTGAATAATTTTGGCGTGGTGCAGCCGTCTTATCCTGGGAAACAGGATAAATGGAGGCTATATGAAATACGGGATTCGGTTTGATTTTCTTTACTTATTTTAGTAATGTATTCTTGGTCATATATTTACTTTGTAATCTCAATTATGTATCCATAATTTGTATTTGTTATTTTTTTCCGTTATTAATAAAAATCATGTTATTTGTTTTTTTGCAATATTTATTCCTACAGTATTTTCGGTGGAGATCCATTGGAGAAGTTAGGGTTTTCTCAACTCTTGATTTGAAGCTCAATCCATTTGAGGTAGGGGAATTTCTACTCTTACTAAGTGTATGTAAATGATTGGTGTATGTTTTGCCCTTATGTAGATCACGCTCCCCGATCCGCAGGGAATGGGTTCGCTGTCACTACACAAGATGACCAATAAGCGCTTAGGTGCCCATTGCAGCACACCTTGAATATTTAGAGTCGCCACTTGGTTTAGGCTAAACAAAAAAAAACCCTTTTACCAGAGATTCACAGTTCGAAAAACACGGGTACGGTGAAGGGAAGGTGTTAGGCACCCCTTCCCGCCCAACCACGAAGGCTTGCCTGTACTCGTTTGACATAAAGTAGCTTTGATGCTTTATAAGACCTTGAATTTAACTTGTTTTTATACCCTTAGCAAATATAAGTGATGAAAGCGGTAAATACAGTCACACACAAGAAAGGGGGATGATGTCACATACACAAGATCGAGAAATAAGAGCACTATACCAGCAATTAATATGTTGGCCAACCAATCGATTTGGCGGCTGGCAAACTACACTGTCTAATGTGTCGGCCGATACATTGATCAATCGGCCGGTGTTCTTCCCAACACCCAGACTTTTCACAAACCGAAAGCTAACAGATTAAAATTGAACTAAACAAACACAGGGTTTAATAATTAACCAACTCAGAAGGCGTTGTAACCTTCGTATATCACTCCTTCAGCGACTGGATTGCTTGAATTATTGCTTTGTGGTGGGTTCTTCACGGGACCTCAAAACCTAAGGTCGGATTTGGGGGTTTTCTACTGGATTGATTTCGCCTCACAAGGTAAGATGGCTTTTGAAGAGTTGAATGTGGGGAGTGTTTTGCATAGCACTTTGGGTTTTGGGGGCGAGAAATCGTGTGTTGATTTCGGAAGATGGAGGTGCCTATTTATAGGGCTTTGCACGAGAGAGTCCCAACTTGATCAAGAGATAAATTGGGAGAGATTTGACACCGGGTAAACTCTATCAAAGAGAGTCCCGACCTTAATTACCATGTAAATGGAGTAAATCGATCGGGAGTGAATAACATGAGTCGGGCTGTTGCTGGAAATCTTCTGGAAGAAGCTGATTTGTCGGGCGGTGGATGTATCCGGCTACAGGTAGTTGGCTTGGGTCGAGAGACTGGGCTACTAGAGGTTTGCAAACGGATGTTCCGGTCGGTATAAGGAAGTGTCGGCCGACATTTCTACTGAGGTAAGGAGGTTTTGGGTTATGGCTGCCAAATCCTACAAAGATTCTGAGATCCAAGTGAATTTTCCCAAAGCATTTGGGGTATCACTTTCATCATCAGAAGGCCGCACGAAGCGGTACTTGAAATACCTACCGAGCCAACTTAGGGTGTCTACACCTTACATTTGATCTATCTCTTGAGTTTTGTTGAAACCCACTTAAAGACCCACTTTCTAGTCATTTTGATTTGATATTGGCCTTGATCTATACTTCTACTTAATATTCCCTTGAATTAGTTGATATATCCCTTCATTGGATGGCTATGAGTTGATTTGTGCACTGCCTTTCAATTAGTTCAACCTCTGTTACTCGTATCACAATCTGCCTAAAAGTTTACCTGCAAGTCTATAAGTTTTCTGCCTGTAGTGGGCTGGGTATTGATACCCAGTAGTTCTGATTCTTTCTTTGTTTTGCTGGGTTGGGTTGGGTATTGATACCCATCGGTTCTGATTTTTTTGTTGTTGCTAGGAGGGCTTGGTATAGATACCTGTAGACACCCTAAATTGGCTCCGTAGATACTTTAAGTATGATGAAAATGACACCTGAATGCTTTGGGTGGACTCACGTGGATCTTAGAACCTTTGTGAAGATTTGGCAACCTAAGCCATAAACCTTTCAAAACCCAACAAAAATATCGGCCGGTATTTTCATTAACCGGTCGGTAAATCCGTTTACCCGCCCCCAGAAACCCAGTCTCCTATCACAAACCAAACACTCCCTAGATAAATGCATCAACCAGCCGACTCTCGATCGACAAATCAACTTCTTCCAGCAAGAGCCTGATCAGAACTTTAACTCTCTTTCACCGATCGGATTACTTCGTTTGACATGGTAAACAAGATTGGGACACTTTTAGATAAAGTTTGCCCGCATCAAACCTCTCCCAATTCGAGCTTTAATCGAATTGGGACACTCCCTTTCCAAACCCTATAACTAAGCACCTTCACCTTCGAAACTGACACACAATCTCTCAGTCATACATCTCGAAACTCTGAGCAAATACTCCCCCAAATGAGTACAGGCTAGCCTTCGTGGCTAGGCGGAGAGGGGTGCCTAACACCTTCCCCTCACCGTACCCGTGTTTCCCAAACCGTGAATCTCTAGTAAAAGATCTTTTTCTTGGTTTAGCCTAAACCAAGTGGCGACTCTAAAAAAAACAATCGAAGGTGTGCTGCAACAACCACCTAAGCGCTTAATGGCCATCATGTGTAGTGATAGCGAAGCCCATCCCTTGTGAGCATGGACCAATTTCGCGGGTCTACAATAAGTACCTGAACTTCAATAAACGTCAATTAGTCCCTGACCTTGTCACTCTGTCATCACTTCCCCCATACGTCTAATTGGTTGTCCAATACTTAACGGAGCCCCCCAAAACAATGTCATTTGGGTAGTCATGGATTTCCTATTCTGTTCATTACATGACGTCTTATGGGGCCAATTTCAGGGTCCCATGCGAACAATCTGAACCGTTAAGTAATTTTTAAATAATTAATCGAGTGGTCTTGTAAAAAATTAGGCCCATCTGATATTTACAAGTAATCGATCTAATCACTTTATTTTTTCATACAGAATCTGAACCCTATAATCTGAAAGAATTTTGAATTTTTTTTTGTACAATTGTGCTTTTGGTATCCCTTTGATATGAATCGTAGATATCGTAGCGCTTATTGAGAAGAGCATTCACTAAAAAAATTATCTTAATCCGCGATTGATAGGTATGAAAATGCAAAAATTATGAAATGTATTGATACCTATCAATGTCCGATCAAGATAATTGTTTTAATGAATGCTCTACTCGACAAACGCTATGATATCTACGGTTTACATCAAGGGGTTGTATAATTTTTTTCAAAATTCTTCTAGATTATAGGGTCCTGATTCTAAATGAAAAATTGAATTATTAGATCAAATACTTATAAATATTTGATGGGCCTGATTTTTTTTCAAGACCACTCGAATAATTGTTTTAAAATTATTGAGCAGTTCAGATCGTTTGTGTGAGACCCCGATGCTGGCCCATAACACGACCTGTAACGAATTGATTTGGAAGTCCATGACTAACCCCTAAAATGACGTTGTTTTGGGGGCCTTCGTTAGGTATTGGACGACAAATGAAGGTAGGGGGAATTGATGACGGAGTGACAAGGTCAGGGGTCTAATGGACGTTTATTGAAGTTCAGGTGCTTATAGGACATTAAGTGTAACGGTTAGTGTTTTTTTTTAAAAAAATTCCCTTAGAATAATTTGGGTATATACATATTTTGCTAAAACTAATTTTTCTTTTTTTAATTATTCGTTCCTCTTTCTAAGATGAACATAAATAATATAGTACCAAAAATAAGCAAATCATACATTTGAAAAGAATAGGTTCGTCCTTCCCAGTTACTCTAACTCTCCCAAGTTCACATATGTTCTTTACGGTATACCTTGCACCACTAAATATGTGTGTAAATGCGTTATTCTATAAATTTCTTTTCTAATAAAAGTACTTTGATAATACAATCACTGATAGAAACTTGACGTAATGCTCTACAAGTATTTGTCTCGCTAAGTTTTTAGTTTAAATTAATTATATAAGTACGTTTACGATTGTGTGATTAATGGCACAAGTATTGTAGGAGTACTACTAACAAGTTTAAAATTCTTTTTTCAATAGACTTAAATTCGTTACAGTGTTATTCTCATGAAATCTAGGGGGTTGCAGTGTTATTCTCATGAAATCCAGGGGCGTGCATCCAAACGCTAACTTGAATGGCTAAACGACTAGTAAAAGACAAGAAATTCCACGTCAGCAATGAATACATGGATAGTCCTCAACGGTCCGATTATTCCGATCACATGTATGCTCACACACCCACCGTACACCCACTCGCACTCACTCCCCATTTCAATTCAATTTCTCATCCTAATCCTGTTGAAAGCGTAAAGACAACCAAACCCTCTCCTTTATCCTCACTCTCTCTCTCTCTCTCTCTAAACCTCATCTTCTTTTCTCTCTCCATGGACCTGTTCATAGTTCCTCCACCGGAGACCATCGCACCGCCTCCCGTGGCGGCAGAACCACCGATCTACATAGCTCACGCTGCCAACCCCACTCCCACTTTCACCTCCAACAACCACAACCACCCACCTTACGCCGAGGTACTAAATATTTCAAAACCCTAGTTCGCTCTCTATTGTTTTAGGCCTATGTTTTTGAATTTATTTCATCTCTAAAACGTATATGCATACCTGAATTATCTTCACTGCTAGTTGGATGCTTGTAACAGTTATAATCTTCAGGTTGGTGAAAATTCTGAATCTTATTCTCCTAAGTGAAGTGAAATGATGATTAAAAAAAATAACGTTTTTGTCACCCCACTTTCTTATAACTAGAGCCAGGCACACTCAATGCGTGTGCAAGTCGAACTTTAGCAAAAAAGTAGGCACGGAAATATCCGGTGTGTGCATTATTGTATTATTATTATTACTATTTTTGAGAAATAAGTTATCTTTTTTTTTTTTTTTGAAGTTCGAATTGCATACGTTATGAAATAAGTAGGTAGGTACAACACTCCAGCAAAAACTTGAAGGCAAGAACAAATCAACCACTATAACATACTATGTTTAGTATCAACAAATCAATGAACTCTTCGTTGAACAAAGCAGAGAACATCTAAAACCTCTGTCAACTCCTCCGTCCTCAAACTGCTCTCCTTGCAAATTGCTCTGGTGGCGCTAATCAATCGACTCCTCCAATCTTTGTGGCGCTTTGAACATTAATATGTACATTTAAAATAAGATATGTGCAAGTTCGAACTCGCCCGATGTGGCTGAAATCCGGTGTATTTTTAACTTGTGCGGTGTGACCACACAAGATCACACCCGGCTTCTTCTCCAACCCCACAAACAGTGGGCTATCTGGGTTAAAACAGAGAGTTTGAGTACAAATATAGAACCCCTAATTATTATCTTCCAAAAAGGAGGACACGTCATCGAATGGAAGGAAAAAAAGACCTCCAAATGAAATGAATTGAAAAACAAACTAAAATAAAAGGAAACAATTGTATAGATTCAGAGAGAGAAGTAAAAAATACATGCAGTTAACGGGTGGAAGATTTTTTCTCGGTTTTTGTAGGTTAACCGGGGAGAGAGAGAGTATAATACTTCAAACCATGGATGGACATTGAGTAATCTATTCTGGTGTATTCTCATAGGAGGAGGAGATGGTTTGGAATAGTGAAGGAAATGGTTTCTTGATAGTGGGAGTGTAAAAACTGCCAGAGGCAGTTTCGTGGGAATTGGGTTTTGGCATTTTTACCCTTATGATTATTGGGCAATGTAAGCTTTGGCATGTGGAATTAGCTTTCTTTTTGTGGGCATTTTAGGTAATTCAAAAGTCGACACAATGATAGAAAGGAGAGACACCAAACTGGTGCTCTCCCTTTCTATATTAGAATCGATGACACTCTAAAATTTGTCTTTTAGTACTTGTGTTGTGCATATTTTTTGCAGTAAAAGGCAAATTTTGGAGTGCCATTATAAATAAAAGAAAGTGGAGTGCCAAAATCATTCTCCTTATAAAATCTGATTTTTAGCTCTACCTCGTATATATATTATCTATATCTAGAAATGACTGATTTGGGGATGAGTCGATGACAGATGATAACGGCAGCTGTAACGGCGTTGAAGGAGAGGAATGGGTCCAGTCGTCAGGCCATAGCCAAATACATAGAGAAGAACTACTTGAGCCTGCCATCGAACCACTCGGCCTTGTTGACTCACCACCTAAAGCGATTGAAGAACAACGGTCACCTTCTGATGGTCAAGCACTCGTACAAGCTCCCTAGATCTGTTCCTCTTTCCTCTACTGATACTGATGCTGCTGCCGATGGAGGAGGAAGTGGGTCTTCTGGGCTGAAAAGAGGGCGTGGGCGCCCACCTAAGCCCAAGGTGGTTGTTGATGTTCAGCAGCCTCCTCATAATGTTGTGGTTGGGCCGGAGTCTGTGTTAGTTTCTTTGGGTCTTACTGACGGGCCTGTCCCTTTAGCTAAAAAGAGACCTGGTAGACCACCTAAGGCCAAGACTGGGTCCCTGGGTTCGTTTGTTGGTAGTATTAAAAGGGGCCCAGGAAGGCCTCCGCGGCCCAAGTCTTTTCCTGTTTCCATCGATGGGAGTGGGTTTGTGGGCTCAGAATTGGGTGGGCCTCTGGTTGTTAAAAGGGGCCGTGGGAGACCTCCCAAGATGGGTCAGATTGGGCCGAAGATGAGATCTGTGCGGCTACCCAGAACTGGGCTCATTGGGCCAAGACCAAGAGGACGACCGAAACGGGATGTTCCTGTGGCGAAGCCACTTGGCAGGCCACGCGGCAGGCGGCCGAAGAATGTGGTGGCTGGTGGTGGTGATGGGGTTGCACTTAGTGCTGTTGGTGGTGGAGTGTTGGCAGCGAAGCGGCAGGGTAGGCCACCTAGAGTTGGTGGGATTAAGAAGCCCAGAAAGCTTACTGGAAGACCCGTGGGCCGGCCCAGGAAGGTACACCTGAATTACGTAATGATTTCCCAATTTCATTTACATTTTTTTGCTGTTAATCATAAATAGAACTGTATGTGTATTGCTTTTTGACTTACTTTTGACGACTTGTTTTTTGTTACGTGACACAATACTAATTCAAAGCTTGAACGGAAATTACGTAAAATCTTTAGCTATCCCATGAGCTTACCAAAACTGTAGGCCATTTTGGTTATGATGCTCCTGAACCTCTCAAGCTTGTTTTTAACCAGCATTCAGACTCACACATGAGATACTTTGTATGAATACATTAAGTACAAATCTCGCAATCAAATGTACAAGTGTACTGCATTTACTATAGGCAATCCATAGTAAGTGTGTTGAAAGCTCCTTTAAACCTTGAAATGTGTGTTATGCATGTGTACACCAATTTTATTGAACAAACAAAGTATCCAAGTAGGTACTCACTCACTTAAATTGAAGGTTGACAGGTTAAGAGAGAGTGAGAATGGGACGTTCTGTAGGCTATATGTTCCTAAAAAGAGTGCACCTCACATGAATGTGTAGAAATGCAGAACAGGGGTACCTTTTATGAACCTCTCATAGATAAGCTGGTTGGAGTGTAAGGCGCAAACTCGTAGGCGGTTTTCTGTCAAGTGCAGTTATCTAATCAGTTACAGAGATTGGCTTGCTTTCGAATCCAACCTTCAGTTTTTTCCTATCCATTCTTTCTTTCAGAGGAATTCCTTGGCTACAATTCAGTCAATGCTTTCTACGATACCCTTTCTGGATCTCGCTGCTCCCATTTTGCTCCCTGCTACTTGTACGAATCGAAGATTTTAGGTTAGGAGTTGTTAATTGTTATGAGTGAATCGTTATTATTTGCATTGATTTAGCTAGTTTCCCATATAGATGAGAACATAGGCTGTTTCATATGGTAAAACGTTCATTTAAATGGTTATATTGGGAAGCGGAAAACTCCATATAGGTTTAGATTTAGGGTGATATGAAATTAGGCATGTTATGGGACGCGAACTCGCCGGTTGAAGAGAGCACTGACAACTTCCTTTGGAGAGGAGGAAGCATTGACTGAATTGTAGCTAGGGAATTCCTCTGAAAGAAAGAGTGCATAGGAAAAAAAAGCTAAAGGTTGGATTCGAAAGCAAGCCAATCTCTGTAACTGATTAGTTAACTGCACTTAACAGAAAGCAGGACCACCAGGAAAATACTCCGGAGATTAGGAACACATTTAGGGGGAGTTCTCCAATAGATTTTATGAAGATTTGATAAAATCAAGGGCTTGATTTTATCCATTCGTGAAGAGATTACATAAAATCTCACATTTTTTAAAAATATGAGATTTTAAAAATGTGAGATTTTATGAAATCTCTTCACCAATGGATAAAATCAAGGGCTTGATTTTATCAAATCTTCATAAAATCTATTGGAGAACTCCCCCTTATATACTTCCAGTACCTCAATCGAACAGGTAAAAATAGGCGCGAAGCATCACATCCAAGGCCTTTCAGTTCATGTCGTGAACTCGTAGTTATACCCCCTTCTGGATCTGGCTGCTCCCATTTCGCTCCCTCCTACTAGTATGAATCGAAGATTTTAGGTTAGGAGTTGTTATAAGGAGTGAATGGCTATGATTTGCATTGATTTAGCTAGTTTGCTCATATAGATGAGAACAAGCTGTTTCATATGATAAAATGTTCATTTAAATGGTTATATTTGGAGGCGGAAAGCCTCCATAAAGGTTTAGATTTAGGGAGACATAAACTTTGGTTGTCTTTTCATATGTGAGATAATGTGTTATCCATTCTATGATGTTGGACAAACTTCATGCTTTTTCTCTTTTTTTCTTTTTATTACTTTCGAGTAGTTTTAATTTTTGTTGGTTTTGCCAATTTTGGGATATACTAGAATGCATCAGTTCCGGGGATTGCCAGTCAACAGTTGGTGGCATATGAAGATCTCAAGGGCAAACTTGAACTTTTTGTAAGTCCAATATTACTCCACTTGGCAGTGATATATTATCCGATTTCATTATACTCTGCTATTGAAGTTAGTTTTGATTCAGAATATGTGAATTTCATTATTTGCAGAAATCTAGAATCAAACAGGCGGTCATTACGGTGAAACCACACTTAAACCCTGAAACTGCTTTGAGTGCTTTTGGAGCATTGCAAGAGTTGGAAGAACTTGCAACAATGGATTTGAACGGGCCATTAAATGTCCAAGTTCATTTTCAAGTGCAAGAACCACTTGTCCAACACTGATAACAATTGAATCAGGAGAAGATCAAAGAAACGTGCTGGATACAATTGAAGCTTACTTTTTATATTTGGAGGAAGCACTTGCAAGGATTTTTTTTTTTTTTTTTTGGGGGGGGGGGAACATGAAGTGCAACGAGAACTAAATGTGATTGGTGATGGAGATGAGAGTGGAATGTGGTGTTCCGCAACTCGTAGAGGGCCATGAATTTGTGTTTGGACTTGTTACTTTTATTAGGATAGGCAAATTTGAAATGCATTTTACATGTCCTCGAGTCATGTTCTGCGTTTGTGGGAATATAGCCATGTGTTTGAAGTTCGCAACTAGGGAAACTATAGTCTTCGCGAAATAACTTCACTTGTCATGTTTGAGTTTTATTCCTATGGCAGTAATTTGAGCCCCTGTAGATTTGATATTGTTTCAATTTCTTCGTTTTCGGTATAATATCGAAAGTCTCAAACCAGTCTGACTTATCAAGGTTTTTTGTTGCTGCTAGATTTGACAGGGATAGGTTTTGAAAGAGGAACTTCAAAACTCTCGCCAAACATCTAATTTGTATATTTTCAGATCCAATTCTGATCTGGTGACTGTGTTACAATATACAATTTGTGAATGTGGCTATCAAAACAGTGGCAGCATGAGCACGGTGTCTTGGACATCTTTGTTATCACAAAAGTGGGATGTGTCTTGGACATCTTCGTTATCACAAAAGTGGGAATATCTGCTAGCACCAGAAAGAGAGAAGACATTGCCACTAGAACCGTTTAAGGATGACTTTCCTTTTTTTGGTTGAGAAACTTCGAGGATTTTGCTCCTCGTCGTTGCTGGTATTCGAGTAAAATAGCTTCCTCGTCATTGATTGTATTGCACATCCCTATACCTAGCTGTGAACCTAGTCCCTCTCTATCGTAGGTGGAACTCGTTTGGAATTTATTTGCTGGGTGGTGGTAGTAGATTGTGTTAGTATTATTAAGTGTTGTGTGTTAGTATTATTAAGTGTCAATGCGTATGTGTATGGTTTATGGGACACATAAAAAAACACTAAAAAGTTGCTCCATCTCAGCCCTTGAAATAAAGGATTGAGATTAGAATTTCATAGTGCACACACTCTCTCCCCACTCCCCATCTCACCTAATCTCTCCCTCTTACCTTCCCACTTCGGCACTTCCATTTCCGGCGGACCTCGTGTAATAACCCCAATTTTTGATAAATAAAATTAGTTTATTTTATTACTTTGGCTATATTTAGTTTTCTTTAAAATAAATATAATTGTTTATTTAATTCTTTAGTGAATTATTACATGCTTTATTTCCTATATATATATATAGGAAGAGAATCTTATAAGGGCTCCCTTACGTAGCTTATGTAAGGGATTTTTTGTTCGAGATTGAATTTTGACAATTCGAACCGTTAGATGCGTTTAGAATATGTTTTTAAAGTCCACCGCGAGGATTCGTTAAAAAAAAAAATACCTGGAAGGGCTTGATCCAAGCATTTTTCGATAAAAAGTGTATATGTACGTTTTTATCGAAAAATGCTCGGATCAAGCCCTTCTGAGTATTTTTTTTACGAATCCTCGCGTTGGACCATAAAAACATATTTTAAACACATCTAACGGTTCGGATCGTCTCAGATCATCAAAATTCAATCTCGAATGAAAAATCTCTTACATAAGCTATGTAAGGGAGCCCTTATAAAATCCTCTTCCTATTTTATATATATCCCTGGAGGCTTATAAAAGAGAGAAGCTTGTCAATTTTTGTTTGGTCATTTGCCACTTCCTGCCTAATTTACCCTCCAATTGCAATTTGGCCTGGGGTAATTCTATTAACAACCACGTTTTGGCTAAATACAACGACGTGAAATTTAACAAAATTTGGACATAAATACCCTAATGTACAAAAATACTATGTTATCCCTCATTTAACTTGGTTGTATGTAGTAAAACCAACCAAACAACCACAAACCCAAAAATCCTTACAAACAACCACACATAAGAGAAGAAAAAAAAAAATTCAAGAGAACCCATATTTCACAGACCATGCCTCCCTCTTCTTCTGTTCCTCATATATTCTTCTTCAGCCACCATTGCCATCTTCTCCATCTCTCTTCTTCTCTCCTCTCCTCTCAAACCCTAAAACCCTAAAAATTGTCACTCTCCTCCCCATTCCTCACTTCTCCCTCAATGAAGAATCCAATGGAGCCGTCCCTAGAAGGTTCTTCCCCTTCCATTGACCCACTACTCTCCTATTTAGAAATGGAAGAAACGGCAACGGGGCTCCAATTTTCGATTACAAGCTCCATGGAGGTCGACAAGGAAGATGATGGGAAGAACATGGTGGTTTGGGAGGCAAAAGCAACAGAAGAGCTAAGACCCAGATTTCAGTTTTGTATTTCTCGTCATCCGAAATTCAGATTCCCAGTATTGAATTTGCACAATGTTTTCATCATTTAACGTTTGAAATATGTAGCTTACTTCGGATTGTAAAACATGAATATGTTTGAAACCATTAGGTCCACTACTCTCGTACTTTGAAACACCAATGGAGCTCAAATTTTTGATTTTAAGCGGCATGGAGGTAAACAAGGAAGCTGATGGGAATAAAATAGTGGTTTGGGAGGCAAAGACAACACAATAAATAAAACCCAGATTTCAATTTTTCATTTTTTGTCGTCCGCCATTCGGATTCCCAGTATTGAATTTGAACAATACTTTCCGATTTGAATGTTTGAAATAGTTGCCTTAATTCGGATTTTAAAGTATGAGTTGTTTGTTTAAAATTAATATATTTAAATTCCCGTTGTATGCTTCATTTTTTTGAATCCGAAGTTGTCTTGAATATTCGGAAGTTAAAATGTAAAACTATAATAATTACCGACTATGGGCAAACGTGGGATGTGTAGAATCCGAATATGTACCTTAATTGGCAGGGTAATTCTTTCTCACTTTTTATAATCATATGGTACCAAAGCCGGCCCTGAATTTTTGAAGGCTTAAAGCGAAAACCAAACAGAGGCCTTTCTCGAAATCTTAATGTGTAAAATGTAGTCATCACCAACCATGTGAAGTAAGATCAAGAAATTGGAGCAAAAAAGGTCCAAGAGGTAGTCATCACCAACCATGAACTAAAGAATGCAGAGTTGATCAAACAACTAACCCACCTTCAAACTAAAGAATGGTGGATGTTGTGAATTCAAATTTTAAAAGTTGAACTATTTACTGCGTTTCAGACATAAATAATTGATTTAATTTTACACATCCCACGTTTGCCCATATTCGAATTTTGAAACTTGAAGTAATTGTGTTTATTTCACATTTTAACTTTTGAATATTTAAAACAACTTCGGATTCAAAAAAATGAAGCATACAGTGATAATTTAAATCGATTAGTTTCAAACATATAATTCATGTTTTAAAATCCGAATTAAGGTACATATTTCAAACATTCAAATCCGAAAATACTGATCAAATTCAATACTGGGAGTCCGAATGGCAAGCGACCAAAAATGAAAAAATAAAATCTGGGTTCGTATTTCTTGCGTTGCTTTTGCTTCCCAAACAGCGATTTCGTGGTGCTGAGGTCGATTCTTTGTTGGCAATGACGATTTCGTGGTGGGTACCGGCTATGGGGTAGATTTTGGTTAAGGTTTGAAAATGGTTTGAAAAGAAAGAGGAGAGGAAGAAGACGAATGGAGTGGTGAGGAAGAGGAGACGAAGAGACGAACGGAGCGATGGCAATTTAGGCGACGGCCACTGCTGCTTCCATTTTCATCGGAGAGAAGAAGTTTTGAGAAGAAGAGAAGGCTCTGAAGAAGAAGACGATCGTGTATTATAATTTTGGGTTTTTTTTTTTTTTAAAAGGTTTAGA
>JAXBDA010004940.1:0-26567 GCA_036023075.1 Gaultheria prostrata
GCAATCTTGCACTTGGAGCTCAATCTCACTTGAGGTAGGGGAATATCTCTCAATTCTCAATGTAAATAAGATGTTTTATTTAGAGCAATGTCATTGTTTGTGATCAATATTCCCTTGTTCTAACCATTTTTGATTTGGGAAACTTAGTAACTCAAGTCATTTGATCATGCCCTTGTTGATGTGTTGTTGGACCATTGAATTATAGCCTAATGTGCTCATTTAAGTCCTTGAAATTACCTAAAACAAGTCTTGTTTGAACCCCATTTGAATTTGTCAAATTCTGCCCCGAAATGGGAAAGGTAGTGCTACCTTTTTAAAGGGTAGCGCTACCCTTGCCGTCTGTGAAACAGGTAGCGCTACCTTTTAAAAAGGTAGCACTACCTTTTGTCTTTTTGTCCGAAAATCAATTTTCTTGGTTTCTTTCGCTTGGTTCGACTATGGAAGTGGTATATCAACATGTTACACCTTGAGATACGCGTCTCGAGTATAATCTAGCATATTTGATGATTCATCAAGATTCCTCGGGATTGGGGTTACGTGTTTGACACCTTACGATACAAGTTTGTCGGCAACCGATCAAATGAGGGTTTTGAACGTTGGATTGAGTTGAGATCTTGTATGGACAACTAAACGATTTGAATGAATATGAAATGAGATTGTTGTTCTAAATGAATGGCACGGGGCCCAAAAGGGTATGTCCGGTTGGCACGGAGCCCGAAAGGGTATGTCCGGATGGCATGGGGCCCGAAAGGGTAAGTCCGGTTGGCACAGAGCCCAAAAGGGTATGTCCGGATGGCACGGGGTCCGAAAGGATACGCCCGGATTACATTAGATGAAGTTAATGAATGTCAAACGTGGTGTGAATGATTTGAGGGTTACGTGGACACAAATTAGACACGACGGGAAGGTGGTTGAACTATACTAGGGATTATTGAATCTAGTGAATATCCTAGTTTCTTTCCTATGGTTTCGTTGGTCTCATTAGGTGATGTCTTTTTGTTGCACGTCATTAATATCTCATTTCCATTTAGAATCGATAGATGTTTTCCTACTGGGCTAGTGAGCTCACCCTTATAATTTTCAGGTACTTAACAAGGCGAACCATGACTTGGCGTGTGGATATGCATGCATGACTTCATTATTTTGAAAGCTAATTGGGCAAGTTACATGATCATCTTGGACTAGTATTACTTTTTGAAAAGATGAACGTTTAACTTGTAATTCATGTATTTTTACTAGAAACTTGTGAAGACCATTCGGCTTATGTATTTGATTCGGGGCCTTAGGCTTTGACTAATGTTGACCTTGGACATATACTTTGGCTTTGACCATGAATGGTGTTGACCTCCACGTGGATTATGTAACTATTTTTGGTTATAAAATGTGGGGCGTTACAACATATATTTCAATCTTGTACAAAATTCAAATAGTAAAAGGTGACAACTTACATTGTTTTCCCATATAGAATGGGACCTATGCTGTTTCTGAAACACTAGTAACCTCCCATCAATGGACCCTTCCTGAATTACGGTATCGTGTTCCATAATGTAACCTTCAGTATATACAAATGACTTCATTAATAAGGGGATATGACACAATATACAACAATGTTGGATTCATAAAAAAATAATACACAACAACATGCGAGTTATAACGCTCAATCCGAGCTTCAATTGCTTGGTTTTTATTCATTGTGATCTTATTAAGCCAAACTCAACAAATTATCAACTTTAAAACAAATTTAATACAAAGATAATTCCAAGAATTGGTCTCAAAACAGCTTTTAGCAAGAGGAACACGAATTGAGCTAGCTTGGCTCCAAGGTGTGAAACTAATCCAATCAAACAACCTAACCAATTTCTTTGGGTTTTTTTTGCTACACTACAAGCCGTAAAAATCGCGCAAGTAGCCGACCATAACCCGCTAACTTTGTCATGTCGGAAATTCCCACCCCTAAATATAAGCAAGCAAACCCATGTTCTGCAAGTGCGCAACTCCAAATCTGGAGCTGCTAACTATGAGCCTAAAATGTACCAATTACTACCAATTACACTTTACTCATCAATAAGAGTGACTCGACAGTTAATCGATCCAAACAAAGAACCTACAATAGTGGAATTTCATCCAACAAGAGATCCTGGCTTATTCCTGAAGGAATTAAAAATGACAAACTAACAGCCGGAAAAGATGATGGCGGTTTAGAAAACACCAAAACCATCATTCCATATAGGAACAAAATGCACATTTTTGTTCTGATATTTCTATATGGAGGAAAAAAAATCCAAATTCCCATTTTTACAATGGTAGAAAATGACAAGTACCGGACAATCATATCAGTAAGTTTTCTCAAAAGCCGTTCATGATAATTCATGCCATTTACCCCCTTTTGGAGTTGATGATTGCTCATAAGTAAATTAAATAACTCCACATGAAACTTTGGTAGTTCACTCAAATACAAGCACCATTTTCTAGTTCATACGTGGAAGGATAACAAAACAAAAGCACCTTCCACAAGTGTAAATACTCAATCAAATTCAATGTGACAGGAAAACAAATACAAGTTCCATATCGTGCAAGGGAGGAGAGACGAAACTGGTGGGAAGACGTACGGTAGTGGTCGGAGGTTCGCTGGATCGCGCAAGGGAGGAGAGTAGATCAGATTGCGCGCAAAGGATGAGAGTAAACCAGATCGCGGAGGGGGGGGGGGGGAGACGATGAAGTCACTCGATCGCGTAAGGGGAAGAGAGTAGACCAGATCGCGCAGGGGGTGGAGAGATGATGAAGTCACTCGATGGCGCAAGGGGAGGGATGTACATGGAAAAGCCCTAATGCATTTTCAAAATGCGTTATAAGCATAATGCATTTCCAAAATGCACTATAGTTTACACACGCCCACTGACCTGGCATGCCGAGTTGGCACTTAACGTTTATAGCGCATTTTCAGAATGCACGATGTGCTATTTTTAAAATATGTTTGAAAAGTAGGCTAGTTGTCCAATTAGTTTGAAAAAAGTGACATTTTGACAAAAAACCCCGTGAACACCGTTTCTCCCTCAACGACCTCGTTCTTCAACTCACCCGAGTCGACTCTAGGCCTGCACCTCACCCGCTGCCTAGTTCAGATCGGCGCCACCGACGTGTTCTCCGTCCCCGGCGACTTCAATCTCACCCTCCTCGATCAGCCTCTCGCCGAGCCAGGGCTCAACCTCGTCGGCTGCTGCAACGAGCTCAACGCTAGCTACGCCGCCGACGGCTTCGCTCGCTCACGCGACATCAGCGCCTGCGTTGTCACGTTCATGGTCGGCGGCCTCATCGTCCCTAACGCTATAGCCGACGCTTATGTAGAAAATCTCCCTGTTATTTGTATAGTTGGTGGTCCCAATTCGAATGATTATGGGTCTAATAGAATTCTTCACCACACCATAGGATTACCTGACTTCAGTCAAGAGCTGCGTTGCTTTCAAGCTGTTACTTGCTATCAGGTAACTGCAGATACATACTATAGTATTTCTGTTTGTGTGTGTGTGTGTGTGTGTGTGTGTGTGTGTGTATCTATGCAGGACTAGCCTAAAGAGAATAGGAGAAATTTATGATGCTGTGAGAAAGTTATCAGATGGGAAATGATTTTCACACCCCTATTTTACAATGCACACTCCCTTTTTTGTTTTTATCCACGTGAATTTACAATATTGCCCATTTTCAATACACCTTTTTCACACATCCAAGGGTAATATTGTAAATTCATGTGGATAAAAACAAAAACAAATATGTGAACTATAAAATGGGGATGTGAAAATCATTTCCCTCAGAGTATCAGTGTACCTAATTGGTTCAAGTATTTAAATACCACCACGCACGCTACCTTTGGCCGCATGTATTGATTTGTTGGCCTTCTGATCTTACTTACACTTTGATAAGCACCAATAATTTGCGCGCTTATTGGCCGACTTCTCTTACGTATCGGCTCGTATTTGTTTGTTTACTCGCTTCGCTGCCTATATGACTGCTTTAAAGCGGTCCGGTACCAAAAATAATTTTATGAATTCCATGACCGCTCTCGCTACACACCAACACCCAATTCCCACATTGTATTATTCGATATTCCCGATGCAGTTGCATGGCCGATAATGGCCACCTATTACGGTTACCCTGGCCGCTGCCGCCATTTTAACTTGGGGTACGAGTGTTACCAGATTTTGGTGCTATGTTAGGTAATTTGAAGAATGATATAAGCTTTTGTGGTTTCTTGTTATAGATTTTTTGTGATGTAAAAACCTATGAAATTATTGGTGAAATAGTGGTAAATTTGATAACGTGTACATGTTTATCCTTAAGAGATGGATTCACGTCAGTGGACTCTGAGGCCTGCTTGCAACATTTGGATTTTAGATGAAAAAGTAGGATTGATTCAATAATAGTAGCTACAAAATTAAGTCATCTTCTAAATCATGGAATATTTTTCATTTATTTTTTCCTTTTCCTATTGCCATTACAAAAGTCATTTGTATACAGAGAAGTATGATGAGGTCATGCGAATACCGTAAGATCTTGTCACTATGGATGATTGCACACTTGAGGTTTACAAAATGAACGAAGCGGATCATCGAAATAGACCCGTGGGGGGGACTTACGGTCCCAACAATATGGTCAAGCAAACCCTTTTCCTTGTGAATCTATATACGTGCAATCAACGTAGTTTTTTTTTTATTGTCTTCAATCATCATCAATGATGCATATAGTGCCTACTACCTACTTGTGTAAATTCGTTTATGTGAATGCTGTGTGAAATTTTGTTTGTTATGTGGTTACAATGTTGGTGTTAGACTGTTTTGAATAACTTGAATTTGTTGCGTGGTTGCAATGTTGGTGTTAGGCTGTTGTAAATAACTTGGATGATGCACATGAACTGATTGATACAGCGATATCAACCGCATTGAAAGAAAGTAAACCCGTTTATATCAGCATAAGCTGTAACTTGCCAGCAATTTCACATCCCACCTTTAGCTGCGAGCCAGTCTCGTTTTCGCTTTCTGCCATGTAAATCTTTTGATTTCCAAATTCATTTGTACAGTCTGTGTACTTGGTTCAACTTATATTGATTGTGAATTTCTATAATATACAGATTGAGTAATCAGATGGCTTTGGAGGCTGCTGTGGAAGCAGCAGCAGAGTTCTTGAACGAGGCAGTTAAGCCAGTGATGTTGGGTGGGCCTAAACTTCGAGTGGCAAAGGCTACTGAGGCATTTGTTTTTTTTATTTGGGTAATTTAGCTTGAAATTAAAAGGGATTAAGCGAATGTACAGCCTACAAGGGGCATACCCCAGGGAGGACAAAATAAAAATAAAAATAAAAAATAAACAAAAGAAAATTTCATACTCCCCGGCACAACCCGCCGGGGTGGGAAAATAGGATGCCCTTGCAAAACCCGCAAGGATAGGGATAACTATAAATAACAAAAGCACAAAAACTAACAAAATTTGTGTGCACTGCCATAATATTGGGGTCCCACGTGGAAAAGGGACCCACTAGAGGCCTTAAGCAACAAAATGGGTAATCAAACCCATTGTCCATTGAGTACGAGTATTCTGTGGTACCTTTAGCCCACAAAGTATACCAAAATAACTATCACATGATGAGAAAAGGGGCCCCACGAGTAGCCTCTTTTGCTGGTTGTAATGGACTAACCCATTGATTAAAGTGGTCCCCGATTTAGACTCAAATTGATTAGACTGAATAGGCTGCTGGAAATAGAGCTGTGTACAGCCATTGGATATGAGTTGTAGGTATGAGTTCCAGATGCAATATGGATCAATTGGTTGGTCAGTAGGTGCAACCATTGGATATGCACAGGCTGCACGATATAAGCGAGCTATTGCTTGCATTGGGGATGGTAGCTTCCAGGTGAATATGTAGGAATATATCTGTGTGCATTGTATATAATATGGTGTTGATTTTTCCTATGTATGCATGCATATCTTTGTTAAGTTGATATCAGAAAGACTTCTCATTTTCTTAACTTTTATTAACATTATTGCATACTATATCAGAAGTAGAGCTAAAAAAATTCTATGCCTATGTTGTGTTGTAAAAGTTGACTATTTCAGGTCTCTGATGTTAGTATTATTCTGCAACACATCACTTATAGGTCAGCATTTCGGTAAAGACATGAAACGCTTTATCTTTTTCGAATTCAACCTGTCCTAGCTACTCAAATTACTAAGGCAGGTCCTTGACTCCATATTTTACGTTCCTTAATGAATCTCAAAGAGTACTGCCGTACTCCTGCCTATGTTTATGCAACGTACATCTTCAGCTAATGCCACATTGCATGCATACGAACCTGTACATACTCAAGAGGTTGCAGTAACTCGATTTGCCGCTCATTGTGTACTATTAGTCGGTGTTTGATGAATGAGTGCTACGTTTCTCAGGTGATTGGACAAGAAGTGTCAACAATGATGTGATGTGATCAGAGGAGCATCATCTTCCTTATAAACAATGGGGGATACATGTTGTGCCAAAACCCGAAGTATGAGAATATAAACAAATCAACAAGAAAACAAGACACAAGATTTACGTGGTTCCCCCTCAACCACGAAGCTCTAAAGGTACGACCACGGGGAAAGAGCGAGAGGATTCACTATAAACGGGAAGAAATACACAGAGCCGACTATACCCATAACTCCACCTTGAAGCATCCAACAGATATCTAGGGACAAATCTCTGAGGAGCGACCTACAGAGCATCAAATGTCTCAAGAATACGAAAGAGACACACTCACAACTCCCTAATATCTAATCCCAAGAACAAGACCATCAAAGGAACAACCGAGAAACCCTAACACACTACGGGGAATCCCATGGGGGCTCCCTCAAAGGGATTCACTCAAGAAGTCCAAACCCTAGTAGCTCCTAAGGCCTCTATTTATAAGAGAAGCACAAAAAATTAGGTTAGGAAACCCTAAAACACACAGCCACCACATCTTGTCACTCAAGCCAGTTCTGAAACCCTAAACTATGCAACCACCACATCTTTGGTCGCTCAACCCAGCTGTTAGACCGCTCAAGCCAACTCCTCTCATTCAACGATCCAGTAAGCCTAAAAAGGTTGCTCGAGCCAGCTTTTAGGTCGCTCGAGCCAACCTATGACAATAAGAAATTCAAGGCATTCCCAACAATTCTCCACCTTGACTTGAATTCCCTTCAAGCCAACAACATAGGCAATCCTCTCAACACTTGCCCTTCCCCTCTCATGCCCCTCACCGGGGCGATCACCAAATCGAGCCTTCCATCTTCAAACGGGCACCTCCCACCCAATGCACCCATGATTGATGCCAACGAAGATCCGCTCAAGCTCCATCTGGAGCTAAACACGAAACTCCCCACGGAGTTAATCACTGAACGAGCAACCATCTTCCAATGAATGTGTACCGAATGCATCCATCCCTGATGCCAAAGGAGACGTGCTCAAACTCCACACGGAGTTAATTTCCCTAACGAGTAACCATCTTCAAATGAAAGTACACCGAATGCATCCATCCCCTGATGCCACTGACGACGTACTCAAACTTCTTACGGAGTTAAACAACTCTACCACAAAGCCCCATGACCCCACCACGGAGCCTCGTATGCCCTATTGTATACGCCAAATAGTTGAACCCGGATTAATAATGGACCCGAATCTCCACGGCGATACCCAACATGAAGGACCCAAAATGGCCTCCATAACGATATCCAAAAGGAGCATAACAAAATTAATCCAATACAACACATCAAATAGTCTTTTCCGGGCATACCTCCTTCATACGAATCGCATAAAGGCGCTGCTTCAAATCCAAAATCCTCCCCAATCTCATCTTTGTACGGAGATCCTCGAAAACACCATCTTGCAAACCAATAGGCTTCTCAAATTCCCCAACCAAGCCTTGTGTGTTCCTTGTTGCACAAACTTCTCAACTTCAAAGCGAGCCGCCATCAAGACGAACACCAAACGCACAAACCCAATGCAGCAGAAAAACGAAAGCCTTGGATTGAACCCGAAGCTCTGATACCAGTTTGTTGTGCCAAAACCCGAAGTATGAGAATATAAACAAATCAACAAGAAAACAAGACACAAGATTTACGTGGTTCCCCCTCAAGCACGAAGCTCTAGAGGTACATCCATGGGGAAAGAGCGAGAGGATTCACTATAAATGGGGAGAAATATACAGAGCCGGCTATACCCGTAACTCCACCTTGAAGCATCCAACAGATATCTAGGGACAAATATATGAGGAGCGACCTACAGAGCATCAAATGTCTCAAGAACACGAAAGAGACACACACACAACTCCCTAATATCTAATCCCAAGAACAAGACAATCAAAAGAACAACCGAGAAACCCTAACACACTACGGGGAATCCCATGGGGGCTCCCTCAAAGGGATTCACTCAAGAAATCCAAACCCTAATAGCTCCCAAGGCCTCTATTTATAAGAGAAGTACAAAAAATTAGGTTAGGAAACCCTAAAACACACAGCCACCACATCTTGGTCGCTCAAGCCAGCTGTTAGACCGCTCAAGCTAGTTCTAAAACCCTAAATTGTGCAACCACCACATCTTTGGTCGCTCAAGCCAGCTGTTAGACCGCTCAAGCCAACTCCTCTCATTCAACGATCCAGTAAGCTCAAAAAGGTTGCTCGAGCCAGCTTTTAGGTCGCTCGAGCCAACCTATGACAATCAGAAATTCAAGGCATTCCCAACAATACACAATAGAAGTTGAGATCCACGATGGGCCTTACAATGTCATCAAAAACTGGAACTACACTGGATTTGTTGAGGCAATCGACAACGGGGAAGGCAAGTGCTGGGCAACTAAGGTGAGCCTAAACTGTTTGGTTGCTATTTCAAAATCAAATTTTTCAAAACCCCTCTTAGAATACTCGTTTTCGAAGAAAAACAATTTACTTTGGGAAGAAGCCCGTTTCGTAGAAAATACCTTTGAACTCTGAAATGCGACAGTTGCTGATAACGGGAACTGTTTCTTTTGACTCAGGTGCGGTGTGAGGAAGAGCTGATAGAAGCAAGTGATACAACAATGGGTCAAAAGAAAGATTGTCTTTGCTTCATAGAAGCAATTGTTCACAAGGACGATACAAGCAAAGAGCTGCTTGAGTCAGTTGAGTGGGGCTCTAGGGTCTCTGCTGCAAATAGCCGGCCTCCAAACCCCCAGTAACGTCTTCTCACTCGTAACCAAACAATAGTGAGCCACCAGTTTGTACATTCTGTAGAGTACTGAAGATAACCATCGTTTTGTATATTCTACACAATAATATCCATGGTTTATTAGATATCTCGTATTCTGCTGAGTACCGACCATGTATATTCTACGTAGTACTATCGAGCTTGTGTGTAATCCTGTTAGGTTTTTTACATTTACTGAACATTTTAGCCTCATTTTTCCCCGACATTTACTTCGTGACAAGGAAATTAGCTGAAGGCAAATGCTAAATGGTGCCCCTGGGCAATAGTTTAGCTACATTAATCACATCATTTTGTCTCATATTCAATAGAAACTAATAATGACATTGGAAATAGAAAATATTCCATCCAAAGCAGTCAATATTTTTTTAGATGACAAAACTGACCATGGACTCTCCAACTTCAATGATGTTTTCCCCCGCTAAGTAAGTGATTGTGTCGTTTCCGTTCCAAAAATAATTAATAAAATGAAACAGATATTACTATTCAAACCAGGGCCGGCCCAAGGGTTCGGAGTGCCCTAGGCCTAGTTTAAAATTTGTGCCCTAACAGTTGGAAAAGACAAAAATATCCTTTTCACCGGTCAAAGAATAATCTTATTGTCAACATAATGGGCTGTTTGTAAAATATAAATGTACAATTTACATTGAATAATTAAGTTTTTTGTTTTACTTAATTTTATATCCAATATAGAACTCAATTAGTAGATCTCTATGAACAGATTTTAAAAATATAAATTATACAACAAATGGATATGTGAACCAAAGAGTGAGAGAGACGGAAGAGGGATAGAGTAGTTGGGTTACACTGGATAATTTTCCAGAGAAGGGTATGCTGGGATTCATCTAATTGGGCAGGGCTTAAAGTACTAGGCGTGTGGGACTTGTCAAGTACCCTTGAGTGTGACGGACCGCCCTAAAAGATCCCCAATTGTTTTAGGCATTTTTATCTTTCTATTGGGCTATAAAAGACTCCTACCCATACATACTACAAAAAATTATGGGTGTGCCCCAATTTTTGAAATTTTTTGGAGTGCCCTAGGCCGAGGCCTCTTGGGCCTGGACCGGCCCTGACTCAAACGAATAGTAGCAAGTATTCCGAATATTGTCGTTAGGGATTACTACTCAAATAAACAGATATTATTTATTTTTTAGTAAAAACATATAAACGTGTTTACTGTAGCTGTGAAATTATGGTTAAGCTATGATTAAAAAATGAAATTATGGTTAAGCTACAGTAAAAACCGGTAGTCTTTACTTCAAAATTTTGAAAATCATCTTTTAGAAGTACTACTTGCTAGAAACTCAAAATCAATCTGCTCCTATATTTTTTGTGCGCACGAGATATGACCCAATTATTCTTCTACGGTGACCAAATCAGACACTACCGCAATGTACGAAAGTGAGCGTTTATGAATCATTCCGGGTCTCTGACTTTGTCTTTTTTTTTTTTGGAGATGGGCTAGCGAACAATCTAAAATGGTAACCAACAATTATATTGTGTATACATTGTACGACGGTTATATTTTTTTGTTATAACTGGATGTCTGAACGACGGTTATATTGTGCAAGTTTTTTTTTTTTTTTTCCAACATAGTATACGTGGGTAAGAAGGGAATTAATAGTTTAACAACTAAATAGAATTTGAAGTTGTTTGTGGACTCCAACCCAAACCTCCCTTTTTGGAAGCAGATGGAGTAAGAGCCAGAGCCACATCTAACATTGGGAAGGTTTAAAGAAAGCTAATACCGTTGTGGATAAGTTGGGTATGGGACTACTATGGGTTAGGATAGTAGTATAAAATTCTTCCAAACAAAAAAGAAATAAATTAACTTCTTGTTCTTAATATTTGCAACAACCTAAATAGTTTTGGCCTAACCAAAAATCAAATTGTGTTCTACACTGTAACAAACCAACTTGTGCCTACAGTACGGCACATTTTCCACTACTATGCAGTTTTGATGCCCACATGGCGAGTCAGACTGAATCAACTAAAGAGTCAACTCGGACAACACACGCTCTGCACAGAGGACAATTCGGCCTCGACTTGAGCCACTCGTCAACGCACTCGGCATGAAACCCGTGGTAACACAGTGGCAAAACCTTCACCTTCTCTCCATCTTGGAACACGCCAAGACATATGGAGCACTCCCCGACTCGGCACGTGTTGTTACCGCTAAGCTGGCTCGACCCATATTGAACGATGGGCAGGCAATTGATGGTGGCCTTGTCGAGCCCAACCGACGGTTGTCTTATGCTCGTGGCTGGCCCCGCGGCTGATCGGCTGCGGCGAAGACAGGTGTAGAGGAAGTATACGATGGAAAGGGTTGAGATGAGTAGTAGTAACATGAAGATGGCTCCGAGGAGGAGAGTTCTGCTGTCTATTTGCAAGTTGCTGTGTTTGTTGAGGTCCACGAAGTTGAAGGGGTGGGGTTCTGGAAGACCCATTTTTGCGCACATAGAGAGAGAGAGGGGGAGAGGGAGAGAGGAGGTACCCATGTGCATATATAATACTCCTACTTGCATGTGGTGGCTTCATTGGGTGGGGTGATCTGGGAAGCAAATTTGTTCGGCCAACAAAATTCTAATCCTAATTGGTTAAAACGATATGGGATCCATTACAAATGGTGTAGATCCCATCACAAAGTGATATCATGTTTATCAAAAAATGTATTGATTCCGTGGATCCTATACCGTTTCAATCAATCAGTATGAGGGTGAACAAATTTACACTCGTGATGTGTTTTATAAATGTTTGGTAGACTCATGTAAAATGGTCACATACGTGCAAAAAAGAGTTCTCCAAAGATTGGTTTGAGATGCACTAGTCTGAACTCTGAAGACTTTTCAAAGGGTACGATCAGATTGTATTCGAGCGGTAGTTGCTTTTAACAGTTTAGAATTTTTATTGGCTGCCTGTGGAATGTACCCTTTTTAAATATTTTTCACTTGTGATTTGTGAAACACTTCTGTCAACCTATCTGGGAGAATTATTGAAGCTAATCCGTTGCACTTTTTTCCCAGTGTTTGGTGAACATTTGGAGAGGTTAATAGCCTGTAGGGCCCTTTTGTTTGTTTTATTTTTTATTTTTTATCAAAGGGCCCTTTTGTTAGGTAAATGGTTTATATACTATCTAGCCCCCGGAGAGAATGATAGTAAACTGGTGCAACATTTCAAAATAATGCGGTTATGTAATTTACCTATTCTGACCAATCAAAATCCGCTTGGTGAAGTAAAAATAATATTTATAATTGTCCCTCTTAAAATAATAAAAAGAAGAATAATTATCAAATTATTATTATTAGTTTTAATTAAATAAATAATTAATTAAAGAGATAAATATGAAAAGAGTTGGAGTTTATTTTGGGCTCTCCATCTTACATCAGTATAAATAGATGTGGTTTCTTCTCATATTTGGCATCACAGTGAAGACATTTATGCATCACACAAACATCCAGAGCTTTGAAGATTAAAGCTTTCAAGCCCTTCAAAAATTTTCAAGTCCAACATCAGGCAAGATGGTTCTTTAGACTAAAGTTTCAAAACTTTGAAGAACATTCAAGTTGCATCGTCATCTTCTTTGCAAATCTCAGGAGAAGATTCCGCTGTTTAATTCGGGCCGCTGTGCTAAAGGTACTAAAGGTGCATGTGCTATTTTTTATCCATGTATTGAGAAATGCATCGATGTGGCAGTGTCATGTGTACATTTGATGTAGTAATAGTTTGTCTACTAATTAGCGGTAATGAATTTTATATTCAATATGGATCTTGTTTAATACATCTCAAATATTAGTTCTATAAAATAATATTTTCAAAATCACGTAAAATAATGTAAATTATGAGATATAATCAATTCAAAATGTTACGGACTCCCAAAAGGGACAAATAAGTGGGAACGAAAGGAGTATTATATTGCCACTCTCAAGCATGTCAAAAAAAATTGGACCCTCTATATCCGGTTTTAATTTTAAAAAAATGTATTAATTAGGGAAATGTGTGTATCTCCATTCATATATAAGAATTCCACATGCCATCATATTATGGGCCTTATGGCCCTCCATAACTCCAAAAATTATCCCACTAAAAAGCTTCCGTAGCTCACATTTCCAGTCTCCAAACCCTTTATTTTCCAGTCACGTTCAAGAAAACTTGTAACGTACTAATGTCCGGTATAATTGATTTCAAACCAGCAAAAGAAAATGTGTGGCTGTGCCGATGGTGGAGAAAGTAGTGGTGGGGGCTGTGGACAAAAAGTGGTGAATTTGGGCGGTTCAATGCATGGCCCCAGTATTGGACGAGAGGGGTATGTTCACATGGTGCTGACTTAGCTTACACCACTACGGAAACCAAAGTTTCTACTTTGGTGTCTATAATGGAGCATTAGCCTTCATAATATATGCATAAACAAATAATTGATCTCACACTGTGTTCTCTTATCAAGAAAAGGCAATGGCTAATTATTTTTTTAGTAATTCGCTGTTCGGCCTTATTGACTGACTAATTCAGAAGACCAATCTCACTAAGTGTCAATTTCGCATGAGCAAATCTCGCACTGACCATTTAAATTTCTCAAATTCTTTTAATGTCCTTATTCATTAAATGACAACCACAACTCTTGGGGCATGTACATGACGGTGCTTCCGGAGCAAAATAACAAGGGTTAAAAGGCAACGTGTTGCTTTGGTCTTCGTGAGTGCTCAGGCATGGCGTACTACAGTTTTATAGGCAAATTATGTTTCACTTGTGGACCATTCAAAGGTTAAAATTAAGATAAAATACTACTAGTGTATATCCACTAGGCTTCCAATTTAATTTGACCATCTGGCTTTTAGACATTGGTCATGTGTATCTTTCAGTTTATGTTAAGGCACTAAAATGAAACGTGGGTTGTCGATGCTAAGAAAGAATTTAATTGGTCGCTGGTTTCATTGGCATATATTCCTTAGGGAGGATGAATACTTTTTCCCTAATACTTTTCCTAGTATCTCAGAACTCATTCTGGAGCCAAGTAGTCTCTCCGGTTAGGAAAGTGTTATGCGTATCAACCAGATTGGTTTGATTTAACTGTTCGATTTTGAATCACGCGCGATTCAATGAAGATAATTTGTTTACTAATCATTAAAATTAAAAGGACTAAAAATGGCATAGAAATATTGAAAGAAATGTGGTTTTCGAATATTTACTTTAAAATCACAGTTTTTTTTTTATTTTTATAACCTCCATTCAAGTTCTCATAATCTGATATATGGCGGAAAAAGAACGCTAGATGCCTATTGTTATATGTTTGATTACTAGAGGATACCCGTGTCTAAAAGTACGGCGCGACGTAATATTTTCTCAACCTAATGAATTACCATTCTGCTATCTACCGATGTAAATTACCTGTGCTTGAAGGCATGATGCAATATGTTCTGGGCACAACCCAAGCCAATTACACTGCTGCACAACTGATGAGTCTTTCTTACCAACCCAACCTCCTCCAAAATAGCCTTGTGAGATAAGCCTCACAAACTATCAATCCAATTTGAATATCCGAACATTATGGTAATTCACGATACATAAGAAAAGGGTAACAGAAAGCAGCATATAGGACACTTTTAGCTTCCAAGTATAATTTAGCAAGGAACTAACGCATGTCATCGATTATTTTTAGAAAATGCTCTCTAATTCCCAAAGCTAAAGCCACAATATCAAAATAACCAGAAAAAGTCGAGCGTTAAAAATTTGCAGAGATAATAGATTCCAGATGTAATGTTTCAACTTTCAAACTCAAACAGTTATTCCTTATTCTAATGTCCATTTCAAGAATAGAAATTTGACGGGGATGGAAAATCCTCAATCAATAGAAAGTCTACACCGATGTGTGTTGACCCAATGTATGATAAATTTACAGTACCTCGTTTTTACCCAATTGTATAGTAATATGCTACCAAATTGCCATCTAGGCATCTAGCCAACAAACAGGACAAATTCAATTCGTTGTCCAGGAGGACTGATAGCCTTTAGGCGCATGTTTTGCCCGTGCCTGAATAATTCGAATGCACGACCTTACCCCATGGTCTTGCACCCACACCCGAACAATCCAACCTAGCTCCTTCCAAGAGGTTTCACACACAACAGAGACAACCCAGCAACTAAGAAATTGTACAATTGGGTGAAAGTCATTACAACCTGAACTTATAATAGCAATTGAGAGTAATAAAAAAATAATAATACTCGTAGCATGCAACACATCATCGACATCCATGTTCATCATAGATCTAAAGTACCTGAGTCTCTAAGCTAAAACAAATCTACACGTAATGGGAGTTCTTCCGCTGGTGGTGTAACGCAGGTGCTGTAAGCAATATTAGTTTGTCGGCACAAATAGGAAACTTCATCCAAGACGTCCCGTTCCAAGTACCAAGCTTTCTAGTTTTTTATCTTTTCCTATAGAAAGTAATTAATCTGAAGGTGTGTTTGTCAGAGTGAGTGAAATGTAGACGAACGAAATCAATTCAAAATATGACCTGGTAAGCACCATCATGCACAATATGCTCAAAAGCAAAACAAACGTTCTTTAGAAGTTATGACCCAACAATTGTGCATATAATTAAATTTTTGAAAAACAGAATTCCCCTAGTCAATTACGAAAACTAAATTGTTTTAAAAAAAATTAACAATATACAACCACCTGTGAAACTATTTTTGCTCTTTCTCAACGCAAATATACCAAATTTTTGCTCTTACTCAACCCAAAAGAGTATAGTAAGGCTCTATCTATTTAACCGACCTTTTTGAGAAAATGAAAGAGCTGAGTTTTGCATCTACTTTCAACTACAACAACATGACGTCTCTCTACTTGAGCATTGGTGAACCTGAAAGTCCCTTTACAAGTACAATCAACTAATGAAGGCTTTCCACAGTCTCATGAATTTGTTTGCAAGATTGTCTGATTTGTCGGGGATTAATCGTGCTTTGGAGTCTTTGAAGTTGAACTACTTTTCGAAAAAACCCAATAATATTAGCTATCTCGTCATGCTCTCAGCTCTCCACAAGCTAGATGATGTTAACGGCCTTGAGAAATGTTTTTGAGTGTGGGAATCAGGATGCTCAAACCTATGACTGCTTGCAACCCAGACTTGTATCGTGAAAGCGTTGGCCCAAGCGTAGGACTAGGCCGATTGTAGCATGATACCGGTAAGACCGGATCGAATCCACAGGGACCGAACGAACCGTGCGTGAATATTGGCTTGTGCGTGAGGGTTTTAGCCTTAAAGCGGCAAACTGAATTTGTGATTTGGTTGGTGCAATTCACTTAACTTCGTGAATGACTTAGAAATGCTTGAGAGATTAAACTAAACTAAGGCGTAATCATGGAGATCATAACTACCACAACTAAGGTAAACCCGTTCTTCTCTTGATGACCGGCTCGGGAAGTCGTTAAATGGTCCCTAACAGAAGATTTAGAGCTTAAAACCATTTTACTAGAAAGGGTGTTTAGCAAAGATTAGGGTTTTTCGATTCATTTGGCAAACATTTAAATTGACATCACGTGCCAAGTAGAATAAACCCTTGGCTACGTGAGATCAAAGGGATTAACAAACTCAAACTTTGGTACATAAAATAAGCCCTAACTCTTTGATCTTTTATCAACAAGAGATGTATGCTTTTTAACGAGAAGAACGGATTAAACCTGAGTTATGGAGTGTTAATTACCCCATGATCAAGCCTTTATAAACTACTCACACACCATAATGGAAAACAACACTAGAAATGTAAATGAAATGAAGAACATGACACAAGAGAAAAATAAACTAGATTTATAGAGGGATCTAAGTAGTAGCAACAACTTTAAACCTTGAGAAATTAACTGAAACATGAAACTTACAAGTGTTCTTGAAGAAACTAAGCTTCTAACTCCTACCAACAATGGAGGAGAGAGAAGAGAGAAAATAAGACTAAAGGGTGAATTGGAGGTGTGTGAGAGAAGGAGGGAGAAAGATATATACACACAGACACTTCTCTCTCACAAAATATCCAAAAAGGTAGCTCAAAAAGTGATATGAATGCCTTCGGATCGATCCACATAAACAAGTGGATCGGTCCACTTAGCCCAAAAATCCTACGTACTCAAGTTAGATCGATCCACCCTAAAGTTGGATCGATCCAAAAGGGTCTGATCTTTCACTAAAATTCTTTGCATCGATCCAAACTCCCTTGTTCAAGCAGATTTTTGACCCGACTTTGCGAGAACGCCCCGGCTTTGTCTGAACTCGGAATGCGGCGATTCTTGAATGGTTGGAAAGCTCTATGAGTCTACTTTCAAACCCAATTGACCTCATCTTCATGGCCTTTGTATCTTGAGAGAAATGAGCCTTTTTCCTATCAGTGTGTTGAATTCTTCGAGGCTCAAAGTTTCAGGTTTCTTGTTCCTTCGTTCTGGGCTTTCTTTTCAAAGCTTCTTAAATCGACTTCTAAGCTTTGACGATTGTCGTCCACGACATTGCGGGACCTTGGGTACTTTCGGATACAATCAGGGATTATTTGTAGCTTTGGACACGCCTTTTAGCTCCGATTTTCTGAAACTCATCAAAAACACAACTCGCGCAAAATCAATCATATAAAGGCACAAAATGCACGTGTGTGTGATCAAAATGAGAGAGATAAGCCCGGATATATACAACATTTGAGGCTTATCAATGACATCAAGATATCTAATGTTGCTTTGGAGTATTACCTTAATAAGAGTTGCATGACTGAACAAGCCAATGCAGTTTATGACAACATGTTGAGTAGAGGGGTTGGACCAAATTTGACAACGCATTATTTATGCACTACCTACCACATAGTTAACCGCCATTCGCTTGAGGCTTTCGATGATTTTTACACCTCATATGTTATTTTCAATCAATTGCAATGATTTGATTAGCGAAGTAATAAATTTGAATACCACGAGATGAACACATATTAGAAGGATAACAATCACATACTAGGGCAGGGGACTAACATGAGAAATGTGTCGCTGAAAGTGATCAGAAGGAACAGAAGGAGAAACACCAAATTGAACCTCTCGATCAGGCATCGAAGCAAAAACTGCATGTGAGGCATCAGCTGACTGTATTGGGCCTCTCGATTTGCCCTGGATTGGATGGACTCAAACTTCAACCACTCAAACAAAAGAGGAAAAAACATAATAGCAGTAGAAAAAACCTAGCAAAGATAGATGGGATTTAGAATATACCCAAGATCAAACGGATGGTTTCATAGAAATCTGCACTCAGTAGGAAAAACATCCATTGGCAGGTGATGTTAGAAGGAGTTGCTGACAACCAAAATCCTAGTCGATGTTAGATACCGTATACCCAAACTAAATACCTTTGAGAACATTTTAGCCCCACATTTACTGCAAGAAATAAGTAATTGCTAACCATTTTATTAGAAAAAACAGCTAAATAGAATGGCCAGCAAGTTAGTGAAATGAATTGTGTTATTTTTTCGAACTCATTTGTTAAAAACAAACTGTGTATTGTGATATGGCTTTGATGGACACGATACCTTTGGAACCAACCACCCACACACTAGATTTGATTTTAACCTAAGTAGTTGCTTTCAACCTTGCTGCAGTTAAGAAAAAGTGTAAGCAAATTGAAGATTTGAATGATTAGAACTCTTATAACTCGTGTGCTGAAAATAACCAAAAAAAAAATGCAGCAAAAAGAAGAATGATCATGTGGGCATTATCTCCAATGGTCGTACAGTAAAAAGGGGCTAAAGCCCTAGATTCTCCCAACACAACCACCTGAATTCCTAAAGTTTCCACAGTTGGATTGACAAAAGAGGTTGACGGGTGGGTGACGATTTTAATTTGGTTAACAAAGGAGTCATAACTTTATCCAACTCATTATTCAACCATTGAACTTGTTGAATAATTTGAAATCCCACACACCACATAATTAGTTACCACATCATCATTAACACAGTTTGCCCACCTTCCCAAACAAAAGAAAGCAAAATGGGAGAATGAAATCATCTTCCTTTGATTAAGTGAATTCTAGGGTGGGAAAAGGAAGAATTTTAACATCCAATTGTTTTTCCATCAATAACAACTCTCTGTTTTTTCTATTAGAGCACGATGAATGAGATGGCTGACATGAAAAGATCGATTGCCGCAATACCACAACTAAACAAAACAAATTGATAAAGTTAAAGAAGGGAAAAAGACATCTGCCTTTGGAGCATCAACCTCTGCCATTGCTAAAACTCTCAAACTCACAACTTAAAATTAATCAGAAATGAGATGAAACAAAGTTCAGAAAATGAATATTTTTTCTGGTTGGGAAGATAGTTGTAGCAAGAACTCTTACCAATTGAGGTAGGGTGGGGGACATTTCAGCATGTCAAAGAAAAAAAGAAAAAACTAGAGAAAGGAATAAATGAACAATACAACCTATAAGAACTATCTTTCCTTGATGGCTAATGAACATGCCATCGGGTCCATAAAAGGAAACAGTGCTATGGTATTATAGATCTTTGAGGAATTAAATCAAGCATCAAATATGCATAAACTGATTATCATTTAAAAAAAAAAAGAAACAAAAAATCATGCAATTTCATCAAACAATCATACAGCCAAATTATACCAACAGTCAACATGAATCAACCTCCTAATCATACCCCCATAGAACTCCAAACCTCAAAACATTGAAAAGGACTCACCAAGGAATCTTGAACCCAATGCAATCAACAACAGTCAAATGTGATTTCGGATCTGGTCTTCTTCTGCAATTGGGGGCGGAGACGCTCGGGGTAGCGGTGGAAAAGATTAGTAAGAGATAGAGGAGGAGGAGGCGGCCACTAGAAGAAGAAGGGAAGAGTCAGGGTGAGAGAAACGAGAATAGGGTATGTTTTTGAACTTTGAAATGCATCCCTTTATGGTATTTGTGTCTACAATGTTAAAGTGAGTGTGACGTTTTTAAGGGGGAAGTGTAGAATATAAGTTTTTATCTCAACCATTGGTTCATATTCCAGTCTCAATCCCAACCCTTTAACCCCTACAAAAATAGTTTGTGAGTGGATAATTTGAAAATACCATTGTGTATTGTTATATAGATGGTCGAGTGTAGTTGTATATGTTATTCCTATTAACTTATACATACCTATTCATCTATAATGTTGGATTGACTCGGCTCGAAACTGAAACCGTTAACTATTAGACATGAATCACAAATTAACCAAAAATAGTTGTGTAGACACCCCAATTTTGATGACTTGTGCATCCCCGATGATAAAAGAACACGTAAAATATACCTCGGAATGTTCCCTCGGATTGAAAAGCCCAAAAGAAACAATATCCCAACCGTACGGCCTAACCCAATCCACTGTACGACCCAAAACCCCAAGGTTTCACCATCTCCACCGTGCGGTATGTTTGGTTGTACCATACGGTACATTAAGCATGCCGTACGGCACCCATGTCTTGTCACTGCGAATCCTGGGTTGCCCAGCAGCTCGTTTCGTTTGCGTAACACGCGAAGCCTACCCGTAGCTCAACATTTTGCCGTGGGAATATGGCCTAACGTGTGAAGTAAACCAAACTCGTCGCCTATAACACCCAAGCTCCATCAACGGGTTCGGGACCGAGAATTTTGAAAGCCAGAAGTAATTCCTCCCAGACAAAAACCCAGTTACTTTCAAAGTTGCCATTCCAAAACTCACCCAAACAACCATACTTGAAATCTTAAACCCAGAAATTCATCCGAGCGTTTGATCCAGAGAAACATTCCGAAGGTATAACCGACGTTCTTTGGTTGAAATCCTTGATTTCGACAATGTGAGGGGATGATTCCATACCTGGATGAGTTTTCAATACTTTCCCTAAGCTTGGCAATCCATTGTTTTCAACAAAAGAGGTAATTTTCTTGTTCTCACAAAAGTCTCTGAAATATATTCGGGTGATTAATCTATAATCATTCGATTTTATTTCAAAGGAGATACATTCCTTTTAACAAAATCATCTTCCGAACCCTTTCAAAATCACCAAAGAACTTGTTTTTCATAATGGAAATGAAGAGAACAAATAACATTTTCATTCTGACAAAATTTTTATGTTATCAGTGGCACCGCGCAGTGTCAGTCTTGCACCGCGCGACATTTATTCCTACAGTGTACGGCGTCAGAGATAAAAATAATTTTTTCATGCTCTGTTTCGGATTCTGATGCTCTGTTTTGGGAAAAAACTTACATACCTCTTATTACACTGACCCCCCTTGGCTTTTGATTGTTACTATTACATCCCCTCATGTTATTTATTATTTCAATTAAATATTTATTTGTGCTTTAAATATTTTGTTGCATTACTTGTTTACTCAATATGTCATTTTATTGCATTGCTTGACTTGTCACTGTTTTTTATTTCTTTAGAATAATTATTTACTGTTTATGTGAATGACGTTTTCAATAAAATCTTTTCATAAAAATCCCACAAATATTTAATAGAGACCGAAAAATTCCGGGCGCGTGGGGTGTTTTTTCGAACAAAACCTTCCCTGCTCGTAACCTGGCTCCCGAACCCAAATATCTATTTTTCGCAGATCAAACCCTTTTTCAGCGGCACAAGAGTCATATTATTTTTCTAAACAGTTCCTCGGGTACCTAACATTTTTTAAAAATTAAACCCCGGGTGGCGACTCAAAATTTTCTTTTTCCCAGATCGCCCTTTTTCAAAACAACATCAAAAGCGTGGCACCGTCCACAAGTTGTACAATCATTTTTGAAGCGGAAATTTTTAGTTGCACTTATTAGACTTAATGTAAGAGAAAATCACAAACAACTTCGTCCACTATAAGTTTACCATATATTCACCCCTGAACTTACGAGCAAATGTAAATACATATAGTAGATACATGTCTGTTGCAGTGCATGTTTGCACATATGATAATCACTATGTGAACAAATGACACCTGTTGCGGGGTGTCAATATCTCGGTGATGCCCATTGCGTAGTATCTGTACCATTTAGAGTCCCTACCTAGAGTAACCAGATAGATTTTGTTCTCGGGAGCCAAGGGTGCTTAAAAGGGAAGGTTTAGGCACCCCTTTCGCCCAACCAAAAGAGGTTGGGATTTAATTGTTTGACATGGGGCTTTTCAATCACTTAAAGCATATCCAGCTGATAAGGATGACCTGACCTCCAAGGTCAGGTCGATAAAACTAGGGCGCCCTGACCTCGCTATGGCAGGTCGGGCACAATGAGAAGAGTGTCTAGGGCAGGTTGTCGAGCCCCCAAGGGGACCTGACATCGAAAGACCTGAGCGACTAAGGTCAGCCCAGCTATCAGAGGTCAGCTCGGCCGTAGTGACTAGCTCGGCCTTGACGACAGGATAATAGTAACTAAATGATTCTGTAACCCTAAGGGGTCAAAGAGCCCTAAGAGGACTCTTTCTCTTGATCAACAAGATCAAGATAAGTCCACGAGGCCTGGTTACTTATCCGTAAGGCTCCTGAATGTGCTAGGAGTCCCATTCCCACGGGGAATTAGAAACCCAGCTTGCTACGCTAATAGGGTAAGTAGGGTTAGTAAAGAGCCAAGGCTCCAAAGTCCTAATAGGATTCAACTGCCTCACAATTCCTATATAAACACAACTCAAACCCTAAAACAGGTACGCTGCTCTAGTATTCACGATTACTTGAGCGATACTCTTCTATAGACAAGCGAATTGACTTAGGCATCGGAGGCTAGTTGGCTAACAGCACACTGGTGTCCCTAGTCTAACTTCGTTTTGCAGGTCATCAATCGAGCTGCGCCGGAAACTGCTTCATCACCAACCAAGGATCTCAAATTTAACATGGCATGCCAAGTGGATAAATTGACATTTCAACCGACTCAACTAAGATGTCAATTACCTAGGTGTCATTTGACATCTATTCTCTCATATTGAATTTGACATAGGATGTCAAATGTTTCTTTAATTATTTAGATGAAAACATACCACATAAAAAGAAATTTGGCATAATGGTTGGAATATGAATTTTTGGATTATTTTATACATTGATTACTTTGAAGATTATTGAAAAATAGTAATATATATTAGATTTGGAAATACTATGAATGAAATGTTAAGTGGTGCAATGGTTGGTGTGGTAGTTTGGGAATTGGACTTCTTGAGTTCGAATATGAGCCACAATAAAATTTTAAGTCTTTTTCTAAAGGTATGACGGACTTTGGCAACGAAAAAAATCATTAGCAATGAATTTTGTTGTTTTGGTGAGGAATTTAATTCGCCGTGTAAGATTGAATTTGTTGTAGTGGAACATCGTCGGACCCAATTCTAAGTGACCTTTGACACTCACATCCCTAATTCTAAGACGTTCCTTCATTCCTTAAGAGTTCCACATAGTTTATAACACTTTTCATACCTCGTCAAAACATACAAAACCTTTTCACCATCGGGATTTGCCCAATGCGGGACTTATATAAACATTTACGGAGTCAAATTGAGGTGTCTACAAGTACCACTCCATCGTCCCTTCTTAATATTGTCCTTCGAAAAAACGTGCAATTACTGGATAAAAAACAAAATACTTCTGGGCATAATTTTGCAACTACTTTGCACCAAATTAAACTCAATTAGATCGCATTTCGGTATAAATTAAAATACTAAAAAATATTTACACAGAAGTATTGTTTGATCCAGAAAATTGCACATCTTCTCATATGAGAAACTTAAAAAAGGACAGAAGTATTACACCGCTATCAATAACAATACAAATATTAAAATTACCCTTCTCTAATATGTAGTGACCCTTTAATCTCAAGAAATGCAGATCGGAATAATCCTCTCCTTCCCTTGCCATTTTTCACAGTTATGCCTTCTTGGGCTACAAATGGAGTATTTGTCTTCTTGTCATTTGGGCTTCAGAATTATCCCACTCTTGGCGCACTAATTAATCATCCACCCAAAGAGTCCACCACAGAGGCCTCAACCCTCAAGGAAATTGTCTTTCCTTCTAACAACATCGAAAATGTCAGGGGCTTGCATCTGAGCCGACTCTAGGAAATGCAAAGGTGTCCTTAAATTTTCCATAAGTAAGTTACAATCAAAAATAAAAAAAAGTTACAATAAGTAGCATGCACCGCAGCACGAGTGTCGGCTCTTAGTTATTTTAGACAGGATGTGAACTTTATTTTTAAGACTCATTGTATAATAAAATAGAAATATACATGAATTGAAAACAATAATAACACAAAACTCGATAATCATTATAGACGTTAATCCGAAATATACAAGAATTGAAAACAATAATAACACAAAACTGGATAATCATTATATACGTTAATCCGAAATATATTACTTAAACATCGTCTTTTTTAATATTTTTCGCAGCAAAAGTAGTAATTAGGTTCTCATAATCGAGTTTAGATGTATACATACATATAAAGTTATAAAATATCTAGAAATCCACAGATTTAATCAAAATTTGGGGGTCAAATAGAGCCGCATCCTTAGCGCATATTTAAAGTCGGCTCCGGCATGCACCTCCATTTCACAATGGCGAACAAACCGGATTCTTTGGATAGAACGATGTAGACACACGACCATGCACCTAGACCCTTCTCCCTAAATTTCATCTTTTTTATTTTGGGTCTGGATCCTTCCGCATAAATTAAGGTGCCCATAGTTCAACAAAACAATGGAAAGCAAACACATGGCCATTCTTTGTCCCCAACTCAACTATTACTTTCCACGTGTCAAAACACGTGTTGCTACCCACGTAGATTCCCTTGCCAACTCGAAACTTCCCTCCACGAAAAAACTAATTACTCCAACCAACTAATTTCTTGTTCGGGGTTTGTAAACCGGGTTTTGAAAATCCTCCTTTGTTCGGTTTCAAAAGAGGTTTTCAAGACCAGTTCTCAAAAACTACAAAACAAGGCAGAAAAGCATATTGATGCACACTTTTGAAAACCACCAAATTTTGGATTTTTAAGAGGGATTTTCAAGACCGGTTTTCAAAACTCATCCAAACAAGGTGATAAATTCTCTACTCTCCCAAGCACGACTGAAGAATTCAGATTGATTTCTCCCACCATAGACAACAACGGGAGGCTACCAAGAAAATACACCGGGGACGGACAAGGTGCCAAAAAGAACTTATCGCCCCCGTTGGAATGGTACAACATTCCTGAGGGGACGAAGAGTTTAGCTCTGGTGGTACAAGACATTGATGCATCCGACCCGGATGGGCTCATCGTGCCATGGACCCACTGGGTGGTGGTCAACGTACCTCCGTCGTTGAAGGGCTTGCCGGAGGGGTTTTCCGGCAAGGAGGACGAGGTGGGTGGAGAATATGGTGGGATAAAAGAAGGGAATAATGACTGGAAGGTTCCAGGGTGGCGTGGGCCTAAGATGCCGACTACCGGACTTCACCCACCGGGGCATCGGTTGGAGTTCAAGTTGTTTGCCTTGGATGAGGAGCTGCATCTTGGGAGCAAGGTACTACTGTAATATTTATTTTTGTGATCGAAAAAAATACTTATACTAAACTATGTACTATATGGATCGAAAATGATTTTAGGGTGAGTTTCCGAGTAGATTTTATGAGATAAAATCTCAGATTTTATCTAGAAACTTCCTTACTTGATAAAAGCTTAGCAAGAGATTTTATCACTTTTTGACAAAAATCAACTAAAATCAAGTGTAGATTTTATCAAGTGAGACAAACATGTGATTTTATCTCACTTTGATAAAACTCCCTAAAATCAAAAATCTCATTTTATCTCATAAAATCTACTCGGAAACTCACCCTTAGTGTGTGGCCTATTATATTTTTGGTGAATGCGTACTAAATAAATTTTTGTCAGATGTGAAATCGTCCTTATTAGCACATTGGTTTTTTTATTTTTATTGAAATAGTCAATTATCATGAACAGCCGTACGACAAAGATTACATCACAAAATACATGAATGAACCAAAACTACCAAAATTTAAGACTACGCTACTGAAAACACACAGACTCTCAATCTCACAGACACACCTGTCAGGGCAGACTAAGAGGGTGTTTGGGAGCCTACTTTTCAGCTTTTCATTTTTAACTTTTTGGCTTTTTGGTTTTTTGGATTATGGTCAGAATGACTTTTGAATCTGGGATGAGTATTTGGGAGAAATGTGCAGAATGACTTTTGCAAAAGTAGTAGTGTTTGGGAGAAGGATGATGAAATTGAGTTATGGATTGCTTTTTTACCATTTTGCCCTTGTTTATTTATTATGGTATTAAAAACGTGTACAAATATTACTTTTAACTAGTTTTTTTTAAGTCATATTGAGAAATACTTTTGTAAACTCGAA
>JAXBDA010004941.1:0-26565 GCA_036023075.1 Gaultheria prostrata
AACTCTATTCATTCAATTCTTTTGATACTAGGGCATGTATCGACTTTTAAACTTATGTATTTACTTTATGGGTACGGGTACCCGGTTGACTATTTACGTTTTACTTTGACTTGGAAGAATGTAACAAGCTTTGACCGTGGGCATTTGACTTGCCACGTGGTTTTATGTACTTAAATTATGTTTAAGAAATTTGGGGTGTTACACAAGTGGAGCCTATTGAGCCTATCTACTTGTAGTTCGTGACTTCGTGCAATGCTGTTTGCACAATGCTGTTTACACAAGTGGAGAACTCGTGAAAACTAAGTTATGCAAAGATCATGTTAATTCGTGATCGGAACAAGTATAAAGAAAACCATCTTCTTACCCTAACCACAAGAGAGAAAAGGAAAAGAATCCTTAATTTATACTCATGAGATTAGAATTCTTAAACCTACAAATCTAGCATTCCATTACAGTGGTTTGGATTTACAGTGCCAAACGTTAAACACTTTTTTGGATTTACAATCAACAATTGTTCAAATTAAACTTTTTCAAACAGTCAACAATCGTTCAGATTTACAATTCCAAAAACCCAAGGCCAATCATGAATGAAATTGTTTTGATTTATAATTCCGAACAGTCTACAATTGTCTGGATTGTGAGCTATGAGAAAAACAAGCAATTATTTTTTTGAGATTTTTATTGAAATTTATCATCTGGTTTGTTGTCTCATGCCATAATGTCATCAACTCACTGAATGTACATCACCCGTGTAGCCAACTATGGATACAATCTTTTGGTGTATACTAAATGTATATCACTCGTGCGGGAGTTATTTCAGGGATTCAAATTGAAATTAGAGAGTCTCAATTTATTTAAAATATTTATTTTATGGGTTTGCGTGAAAAATTAGGGCTTTCGAACATCGGTAAAGATTCGATCAGCATAGCCAGTTTTTTCTCCAGTAATTTGAGGGACAAAAATCGATAAAGCCTTTAAAACCATATCCAAAAGAATTGATTTGTGACAGGAATACTTAAAAACGCATTTTAAATAAATTAAACAGTTTCTATCATTTATATAGAATCCGAATTTATTCCCAAAGTGATATACGCTAAAGTGTTGTACCGGTAACCTTAATCCACACTCCCCCAACATTAACCCGTAACCTTAACACGTGTCCTAGTCCTGTCTAAAATGGTCAAATCCACCTCAAACGTTGATAAAAAAGAAAAAGAAAAATCCACTTCAAACTCCTCAAATGACGACATTGCCATTTCGTACAAATCTCATTCTCGGTCAACTCAAGGTTATTTCTGACCTTTCGTACCCCATAAATTCCCCTCTGCAACGCGTCCTTTCCATTCTAGGGTTTCCTCTCTCTCTCTCTCTCCAAAAATTCATGTCCCCCCTCTCTCTCGCTCCTAGCAATCTGTTTCGATTTTCTCTCACTACACATACATACACAAGCCTGTATGTATATATGTATTCAACAAGCGATTCTTTACATGGTCTCTGTCCACTTATCTCATACTCTAACCCGCTTCAACCCTAACCCTAATCCCCAAATTAAGTCTTGGTTCTTTCTATTAACGCCTTTACACTAGAGGAAATCAAATGCAGGCCCCGAATTCTGACCAGAAATCAGTTCCAGATGAAGAAATCGCCAAAGAAGTCGAGAATTCCGAAAAATCGGAACTTTCAGAGACCAATTCGAGCCAATTGGACACCGTTCTTGATGTTTCCGGCAAAAATCTGGACTTTTCAGTGCCAGATGGGTCAGAGGACTCGATTGAGGGTTTATACATGTACAAGAACGTGTTCAATTTGATTCCAAGGTGGATGGGGAGTTTGACGAGGTTGAAGACTTTGAAGTTTTTTGGAAACGAGGTGAATTTGTTTCCAACGGAGTTTAGGAATTTGGTGGAGCTGGAATGCTTGCAAGTGAAGATAAGTTCTGCTCCGAGTATGAGCGGTTTGGATTGGGGCAAGTTGAAGGGTTTGAAGGAGCTTGAGCTTTGTAAGGTCCCGCCGCGGCCCTCGGCGTTTCCTTTGTTGGGTGAGATTGCTGGGCTTAAGTGTTTGACGAAGCTCTCTGTTTGTCACTTCTCGATTAGGTATGTGGTCTTGTTAAATGTTGTCCCTTTTACTAATATATAATGTATGCTCTAAATAGATTGTGATAGATGCCTTGTGATTGTATCAAACCGTTGACTTGCTCGAGGGTGCGTCGCAGGGCTACAAACGAGTTGAGCCGAGCTTTTTAAGTGGTCAAGCTTCACTCATTCAAAACTAGTCTAGTCTAGTCGAGCCCAAATAACCGAGCTGGAGCTCGGCTCATTTAGTGTCGAGTTGTTTGAGATCGGTTCTTTTACTGGGCTCGTTTAGTAAAAGACTTGAGCCCTCCATAAATAGCCAAGCTTTTACAGATTGAGGTCAAGCAAAGCATTATTATTTTCAGAATTTCAATTCTGTAGATCCATTTGTCGACATTCCTGCCCTGTTCTTGCAATATTTTGGTAGCCACTAGATCGTTGAGTCCTCTTCTAAGAAACGCCACTTTCCTAGCACCAGCTTCCAAGCCCCATCCAAATTATGAGATTCTTATGGGGATGAAGCTAAAAAACCTCATCAATTAACACATAAGAAGAGACCGTAACATCCACAAAGTTGGTTTAATAGTTGTCATATAACATTGTACTAAGCTCTTGTAAGAATTTGGGAATTTAAAAAACATGAACTGATTTACATCTTACCCTCTGAGCTCATATGTCCAACTCACCAATCTATTTCATACTCTTAGTGAAAAATAGGAGTAATAAAGCGGACTACTTAACTCCCAAATCAAACTAAACAACTGCAATATAGACGTTGGAGTTTGGGCTTATTGTGAGAAATTCTGTTACATAGACTTTTCAAAACAAATCAAGCACCTTTGTCGAACAATTGAACACTCTTGTCAAAATAGAAGAAATATAAGTAAAAATTAATTAATTCTTCTCGCTGGGTCCATGTATCCTCCAACTTAGATTTGATGGGTCCAATCCTAATGCATGCAAACGAACTCAGCTGTCCTCGAGCTACTCACTCAGCTCGTTTTGGGTTCGGCTCGGGTTGTTAGTAAACGAGTCGAGCTTGAGTGTTAAGCTCGTATAGTAAACAAATTGCAATTGCTCGTAGGTTATATTGGAAGAAATTTGTTTGTGCAATCTCTTAAGCTGTGATGATGAACCTGATGTTCGTGATAAAAAAGTAACTCGAATATAATTGATTGGAGAGTTAGAAAGTAATGAGGTCAAATTAGAAACTAATGTCCATGAGATGTTTTAAGGTGACTTGTGATTTTGTCCAACATAAGTGATGGAAGGACAGAATGAAATGGAAGTTGTATTATACTCTACTTGTGAGTTGTATCCGTTGCACCATGTTTCAATCTTGCAATGTATGAATTCCTATGGTTTTTGGCAAAGATTGAGAAGACGAGTAATAGGTCGCGGGCTTCTCGTACTTAACTATGTAACTTAATATGTAGTTGAAACTAAAAATCTCTACTATACTACTCTGAAATTAGGAATTGGGAGGTCTAAATCGTTACTTTCCGTAAGACTGGTTTTGAATCCTGCCTACATTTTTCTTATGTAGGGCAGATTTACATATTAGACAATCTTGGCTTTATCATGCCCTTGAATTTGATACCCATTTATGTCCTTGTTACACCGTTAAGTGTAATGTTCACTGTCATGTTATTTATATGTGGCCAATTATACCAGTTTTGTGTTACTTGTTGAGTTTCAGTGGGGTCGATTAGTCTGCATGACTTTAATACTAAAACAGATCGAGCCCGGGATCTTCCCTAAACAATTAGGTATGTGTTCACTACTAATTTCAGATTTTTCTGACTAGTTTGGTTCTCCCAGTTGTACATGGAAATCTTTGGATCCATCTCTTTTATGCTTGTAATGAATGAGACATCTAGATCCATTCTGGAAGAGTTTCGACCAAATCTTTAGTAGTTAGTTGAAACTCTTTCGGCATTGGATGATGCCTGCTTGGGTCCCCTGGTATTGGTTCAGGTTTCTTATATAAATGCCCTTGTAGCCTAATAACTGCAACCAAACCTTTTTGAAAGACCTACCAATTGCCTCTGCCTAGCGATGGAACTCATTCAGGTCCTGTTTTTTATATCATGGGCAAGGCTGTGCAAAAAATTGCTACTTGCTCATTAACTAACATGAGTCTGGTTGGCTTTAGCTTCTCGATTGTGCTAAGCAAGTGGCACAACTTTACAAATGGCCGCCTAGGCATTCTAAAATTGTTCATATATTTACGATCACTTTTATACACACATCTTTCAGTTGCATCTCAATTATCATGGAAATCTACTCCCTTCGTCCCAAAATGATAGTCTCTTTTGGGATTGTGTGCCATTTTCAACGGCTTATATCTTTTAATGTGAATGTCAAAAAATATGCATTATGGATCTTGTTTGGTAGGTCTCATTGAGAACTTTTATACGGTGTAAATAAAATTCAAAAATTATTTCAATAAATACATTGGACGGAGGGAGTAACTGATACCTAGATCTAACCCCAATGCATGCATGTCTTCCAACCATCCTATACCCAAATTCCATAATATCCCAAGTAAATGTAGAATGTACAACCACCACTGCATAGCCATTGTCAATTTTACACAACAACAACAACAATAACAGAACCCATCTTGTCCCCAATCATTGGGGGTATGGGCGGGGATGATTGGAGACAGACCTAACCTTTGGCAATATGCACAAAGTGGCTGCTCTCAGAGTACCACTGAAACAGTGGCCCCCCTAAACCTCCAAGAACGAGGAGCTACAGGGATGATTGGAGACAGCCATTGCCAATTTTACCTGTTTCAATATTTTTTGGGATGAAGTAAGCCGTGCCATAGCTGAAAAACGAAAAAAAGAAAATCTAGCTCAATTTAGTAAGAACTACTTGTTCAAAAACTGATGAAAACTCAGCTCAACTAAGATAACAGACACATGGTCGGAACATTGCATCTTTCAAAACAAGTAGTTCATACGTAGAAACGCGCGAAAGCCTAGACCTATATTCCAGCAGGTCACTTCAAACAAGATGCAAGTAAACACGGAATCAACTAGCTACAAAATTGAATTTTACCTCTGCATGAATCAAACAAATAAAGAAGGCTAAGGATAAAATTGAGGGGGAAAAAACATCCCTCACTCGAAAAAACAGTTGGAATGATTTTTTTACAGAGCATTCAGAATAACTAGAAAAAAAACTCTCAGATTTGAGTGAATCTTTGTCTCAACTCAAGGACTGAGATTTTCATTCACTTTTTTTTTCCCTTGCTTTGTGTGTGGAGTTTGATTAACAGTGATATGTGGTTTGATTTAACTGTTGAAGTGCCTAAATGTTTGGTCTAATCTGGCATTTAGCGATGTAGGGTTTGCTTCCACAATTTCACATTCTCACAATACCCATCCACTGAATCCAAAACCAACAAGTAAATCAAAAACCAAAATGCAATTAGAAACTTAACCAGTAAATCACACCAAAATCTCTCTATATTTGTACACACACACACACACACACACACACACACACATATGAATATATATATATAAATGAGAGAGAGAGAGAGAGAGAGAGAGAGAGAGAGAGAGAGAGAGAGAGAGAGTATAATCGGTTGAAACTCAAAATCTTACAAAACAGATCTCAGATATGAGAGAGAGAAGAAAGATTGAGAGGATGCATACCAATTGGAGTGGGAGGTGGGCCGGCAGCGGAAGAGGTGCAACGGCAGTTGAATCGAGACCAGATGTGTGTGTGTGTGTAGAGATTGAGAGGATGCATACCAATTGGAGATGGAGGTGGGCCAACAGCGGAAGAGGTGCAACGGCGGTTGAATCGAGACCGCGCGTGTGTGTGTGTGTGTGTGTGTGTGAGAGAGAGAGAGAGAGAGAGATGACATACGATTGGGTAAGGAATAGAATTAGAATTCTTTAGTTTTTCTATGGAATGGAAATTCCCTTATTTGGAGGAATAGTGATTCCATCTAGAATTGGTATTCCATCTGATTTTTACAAACCAAACATTGAAATAGAATTTCATTGGAATTTCTATTCCATTCCATTGTCCATTCCAGCGAACCGAACACACCCTAGTTTTGTATACTTTGAAGATTAACTCTAAAAATTAAGCAAGGATGTTGGCTTCTGTTTAGTATATGTTAGTCATGTACAACATATTCGTGAAAAGGGGAAAAAAACATAGAAATGTGATTGGCATGTATGAACAAGAGTATGAAATTCTATTCCATTCCATTGTCCATTCCAGCGAACCGAACACACCCTAGTTTTGTATACTTTGAAGATTAACTCTAAAAATTAAGCAAGGATGTTGGCTTCTGTTTAGGATATGTTAGTCATGTACAACATATTCGTGAAAAGGGGAAAAAACCATAGAAATGTGATTGGCATGTATGAACAAGAGTATCTAAATTCTATAACTCTTAATTTTTTGGTCAAATATAAAATTTCTGTTATTTTAAGTTTGAGCAGCTGTGGATGCAGTTACAAGAGCCAACAACCACTGGTAGATCACAATACTTTCTCATGGTCTTGGTAGAAACTAGTGTGGATTACATGTACCATACAAAGATTCCTATTTGATGGAATTATATTCAATGCGCTTCTTCTCCAATGGTTCTTTTCTTTTTAGTCTTCCAGTTTTCGTCCCTACAAGTCCAACAAATTGAAGAGTGGTTATATACTTCAGTTCATGTTTTTGAATCTCACTGCCCTATATGTGTTGATATCTTGCCACCTGGAGAAAGTTGTGATGTTCTTTTTGTTTTTCCCCTGCAGATACCTTCCTCCAGAAATTGGCTGCCTTAAAAGCTTGGAGTTTCTAGATCTTTCATTTAATAAGATAAGGAGTCTGCCAACTGAGATAACCTATTTGAATGCTTTGATATCATTGAAAGTTGCTAATAATAAATTGGTGGAAATACCGGCTGGTTTGTCATCCTTGCAAAGATTGGAGATCTTGGACCTGTCAAATAATAGGTTGGCTTCTGTGGAATGTCTCGAACTTGGCTCAATGCATAACCTTCAGAAACTAAATCTTCAGGTACATACTAAAAACCATAACTAGGAAATACTAATCAAGTCATGCGACAAGCAGTCCCTTGTAAACTTCAAATAACTGCTAGTATTCTCATAAATAGATTCTGATGCTGTATGTTGTAGACCTCTAGTCTATTTTGAAAATTTCAGTTCCATACAGAGAAGTTGATATTGATGCTATTCGTCGTCGTTTTGAATGGGTTATATCTTGTGAGCCCCTTTATTCCTGCTTAACTCAACTTAGTAATATCTATTTGGGCTTACCATCGAGAATATTGGTAATATGATGGTACAACCATAGCTCTTCTCATGGCACTTAGTCGTACAACTTATGCCTTTAACCCTACATGTCCTTCCGCCTTTTGTGGTTGGCTTTATTAAGTGGACCAGGCATCACATTGGTAGTTTTGTTTGTTCCTATGTGCCTTGCTATTATTATTCTCCTGTTCATGTAATTGTAGCAGTGGGTAATAAATAATTTCATATTTATATTCATGTTCGTAAAGTTATGTGAAGTTTCATTTACTGACTGAGTTGGTAGCTGCTGGCACATTTTATTGACTGAGTTGGTAGCTGCTGGCACATTTTATTTACGCGTACAAATTATGTGAAGTTTCATCTACTTTACCATTTTAGTTGGTTCCTACTTTTTTTGAAGCTATCCGTGTACTAATTTTCAGTTCCTTTTTGTTGATGAATCTGTATTTTAGTTGTTTTTTTTTTCTTGCCTTCCCGTCATCCTTTTCTCAATCTTTGGCCTAATATGTTTGTTGGTGTCTTGATACTTAATAGTACAACAAGCTTCTCAGTTATTGTCAAGTACCGTTATGGATAAGCTGCAATTTGGAGGGAAATGGAAAAGACATATCCAATGATGAATTCTTTAGTTCTGCTGTCGAGATGGATGTATTTGAAGATAGTTTACAGGAAATTGATGACAAGATATCTCCAAATGGTGAGGGCTCTAAAACATACTTGCTAGATGCCTAGATTATCTCCTATCAGACATTTCTTCTTGTCCTTTCCTTCTTTCTTTAGTATATGTTCTCTTATTTTTTGTCTCCTCTCTTTAGAACCAGCTTCAAATAACTGTATATTTGGTGCTATTTTAGGCTTCCCTGTTACCTCATCGAGCCATGTTACTGGAACCTCATCAAATAGTCGATGTATTGCTGCACGGAGGTCTAGGAAGGGATGGAAGCGGCGGTATTATTTACAACAGAGAGCTCGCCAAGAACGTTTAAACAATAGTAGGAAGTGGAAAGTTGAAGATCATGTGGAGTTGTTGACAGAAAAAGCAGCTGCCAAATGCAAACCTTGCAAACATTCTGTCCTTGCTCCCGAGTCTCACAAAGAAAGTTCATCAGCCATTCCCGGTCCTGACACTGACAATAAAGAGGGACAATCTGGAAAAACTGCAGGTGAAATTGCTAGTGTTGAGGATGAGGACATCAGTTCAAAAAATGAGTATGAGATCGATTATGTCCCGGATATCTCGGTTGAATTTTGTGAAGAGGGTGAAAATAACTGTGCAGAATGTGATGCATCTCTAGTTTCTATTTCTGATGGTGCTCAGTTGCAGGATGAATGCTCATCTTCGGCATTATGCAACAGTACTCCAAACTCAAAAAGGCATTCCGATAGGGATCTTGATAATCCCAAACCTAGCAAATCCCGGAGACCAATAGATGATCACTCAGATCTGTCATCCAAATATAGTAACACATCATTTTGTAGCATTGATGACCATCTACCAGATGGCTTTTATGATGCAGGACGAGATCGGCCATTTATGCCACTGAGGAGTTATGAGCAAACTCTGCATCTTGACACGCGTGAAGTTATTCTTTTGGACAGGTATTTCTTTGTACTGCACATGCTTATTGTTGATTGAGATCTTGCCTTACACCATTATGTATTTGGGGATGGCAGGATCTAAGAAGCATGGATATGGATACAGAAAACAATACAACATAATAAGGGCATGGCGATTATCAAAAAAAATTGGGCTCTGTTTGGTTGTATATGAAATATATTCCTGTTGTAGATGTATCTTATGAATATATAAAAAGTTAAAAATTAGTTCTACGAAACCAGGATAAAAAGGAATTACTATTTATGTTAATGGACCATGAATGAAGGAAGCATGGTAATGAGCACAAAAATTAATTTGGGTCTCTAGGCCTCCCCGATGCCTTTCGGCTTTGATTTGAGGGTATGGTTCTGCAGCAAAAGGTCCCTGTAGCTCCTCGGTTCTTGGAGGTTTAGGGGGGGCACTGTTTCAGTGGTACTCTGAGAGCAGCCACTTTGTGCATATTGCCAAAGGTTAGGTCTGTCTCCAATCGTCCCCTGCCCATACCCCCAATGATTGGGGACTAGATGGGTTCTGTAACTGTTGTTGTTGTTAATGGGATGTATATTAACTGCCGCTGAGTATTCATGAAACTAGACATCTATGTGATCTAGACTCTGGACCAACTTCTAAGAATGTTGTTTTGACCTCCCAATGTGTCCCCAGCATTTTTCCCAACCTCTCCTTGTGTGTCCAAAGTAAAAATTGCAATAAGAAATCCGGGCAGAAATTTAGGCATTTCCAAACGTGTCAGGAGCAGAAAAAAGAACCGAGTTGGAGTAGATATGTCTATGCTTCTTAGGGTTGGATTCTTTAAGATCTTCGTGATTGTGGTAATTGTTACTTCCTTCAGGAGAAAAGATGAAGCGTTAGATGCCATTGCAATGAGTTCTCAAGCAATGATGTTTCATTTCAAGCAGAGCAGTGGTTCAACCAAAGGACAACAGTTTGCAATTGATGACTTGCAGATTGCATCGCTGCTTGCTCTTTTTGTATCTGACCACTTTGGGGGTAGTGATAAAAGTGGCTTCATTGTGAAAACACGAAAAGCTGTTTCTGGTTCGAACTATAGAAAGCCCTTTGTCTGTACCTGCCCAACTGGGAGCATTGACAGTATTAGAAAACCCACTAAGCAGAGTCCAGACAGTGTGGAAGATATCGTTTTCCTTGATCTATGTGAAAAATCTCTTCAATCTGCAAAAGCAAGGCAGAAATCAATCGTGGTTCCTATTGGGACTCTCCAGTTTGGCATATGTAGACATAGATCGTTGCTTATGAAGGTGATTCTTTCACTGAACTATGTATTTCATATATAATTTTAGATAGTTGTGCTATTACCTTGCTATTTCTTTTCCCGTTGAACTAACCTATCACTTCTGTTGATTTGTTCTAGTACCTTTGTGATCGAATGGAGCCTCATGTACCTTGTGAACTGGTTCGGGGCTATTTTGATTTCTCACCGCATGCATGGAATATCGTTATTATCAAGAGGGATGATGAATGGGTTCGCATGATAGTTGATGCATGCCATCCACACGATCTAAGGGAGGAAACAGATCCCGAATATTTCTGCAGGTAGATCTGATTTTAGTTCCCTTTGTTTTGTGTTTCTTGGTTGTCTCTCTCATTAATCGTGTTCCATTTGAAAAATGCAAATGACTTGTATTCTTGTTTTCTTGATCCTATTATACTGGTATATATATGACAAAAAGAACAGATGTTATTCCCAATCAGCGCAAATATTGTTTCTGCTTTTGATTAAGCTTTTGCCTGTCAGAATTATCATTTTGCTAACATGCTTGTTCCTTATTGTTTTGGACCTTGGTAATGCATAATATGTTTACTATGCTGTCATCCCTCCTCCCCTAGGATAATCACATTGTTGCTGCTTGCTAGAGAGTGATATCTACATGTGACCATGTGTGCTTTAGCTGTAGTTTCTGATAGGCAAGTTTGCTGTTTCAGGTACATTCCTCTGAGCTGGATTAATGTTCCTAATGTGACAGATAACATTGCTGGACCAATGTGTTCCTTTCCTTCTCTGTCCGCTTGTGATGAAATAGAAAAAGCAGCTTCTAGTACTCTCTTGCGGTGTGACTTTGGTTCAGTTGAGGCAATAGCAAAGGTGTGTGTGGATAATTCTAACAGTAAATTGCTTTTTTTTTTTTGCTTCTTTCTTGAGCTACTATTCAGTCTTTACTCTTTACCAGAATGTCTTCATGATAAATTCTGTTCTAGTTATAACTGTTGCTTATTTGGTGTTCAGTTTGAGGTAACTGTTATATTTGCATGTGCTTATCATCTCTTTCTTTTAAAGTGTTACCTATATCTTGGTGTCAAAATGGAAGTGTACTTGTTACACAGTGTGCCAATATTAGTTCTTGAATTTTCCTAAAATGTCATACATTCTAAATGCAGTTATGGAAAAGCACCTGCTTATGTGGTATGTTTCTAACTAGTTCAATGCTGCAGGTGCGTACTCTAGAAACTGGTGGGATTTCTGCGGATTCAATTAGAAATTTCGAGTACAGTTGTTTGGGGGAGGTGAGGATTTTACGTTCTTTGAACAAGCACTCCTGCATTGTCGAAATGTATGGTCATCAGATATCTTCCAAGTGGGTTCAGTCATTAGATGGAGATTCAGAGCAGCGAATATTGCAGTCTGCTATCTTGATGGAGTACATAAAGGGGGGTTCCTTAAAGGTGATTTTTCTTAACTGGAGTAATTGATAATCCTAATTTACCTTCAGTTGGTTCACCTTTTGGTTTGGGAAATATAATTCATTTAAGAACCACACCAGAAGCAAGGGCCAAGGGAAGCTGTGATTTCTATTCTCGAATTACTTATTATCCTCATTTACCCCTTAGTCCCCTGCAACACTTGGCTTTTAATGTCTATTCTTCTAACAATTACTGCCCATTACTTATCAGAATTATGTAGAGAAGTTGGCTAATGCTGGTGAGAAGCACGTCCGCATGGAACTGGCATTGCATATTGCAAGAGATGTCGCATGTGCATTGGTGGAGCTGCATTCCAAACACATTATTCACCGCGACATAAAAAGTGAAAATATTTTGATTGATCTGGATGGGAGGCGGCCTGATGGAACACCGGTTGTGAAGCTTTGTGACTTCGATAGGGCAGTCCCCCTTCGTTCTTCCTTGCATTCATGCTGTATTGCTCATGTTGGAGTACCTCCACCAAATGTTTGTGTTGGAACACCTCGTTGGATGGCTCCTGAGGTGTTTCGAGCAATGAATAAGCCTGACATGTATGGGCTGGTGAGTTTCTTCCTCTATTAGTTTGATCAGTTATGAACATATATTCAAGTCAGAACTAACTGGACAAAAATCTTATGTCAGGGTTCCTTATGCTCATATTTGTCTTCATGAAATGTCTAGTATCTTTAGAATTTTTTTCCTCCCCCTTGCTTCTGGGCATTCTTTTATCATAGCAATCTGATGTTTTCTTTTTGTTCACACCTGTCTTGATCCTGTCCAAAGTTGTATGTTGGTTCCATTTTTTCCCCTTCTGACAAAAGATGGTTGAATATGGGTGGGTCGAATATGGGCCAAGTCATACCCAACCCACCCCACCCAACCCAACCCATACAAAGATGATTATACACTAATAAAAATACTTACGATGATCGGACTGAGCGAACGTCGACGAATCCTGGAACTAATGATTCCGCAGGCCTTGTTATTGGTGTTCACACATGGCTGCTATCGCCAATCGTTATGTTGTTGGTTGCCGATAAAAGAATAAACGATTGTTTTTTTTTTTTTTTGGGTCCAACCCAGTTTAACCCATCCATGTATGCGTTAATGTGGGTTCACCCAATTATAACCCATACTACAGTATGGGCGGATTTGGGCGGGTTATAAGTGGACGGATTTGGGCGGGGTTCACTAGTTGGGTTGTAAATTGCCACCTCTAGTTAAACAGCTAAAGTCCTTACTTTTGATGGTTTTTCCTGAATGGAGATGGTGCATGGGAACAATTTGGTATGTTCAAAGCTTTTGAATTATTTCGCTGTTCAAAAAAAAAAAAAGAATTATTTTCAATCACAAGAGTGAGCGATGTCAAGCAGTCTTAAGTTCTTATCTCTTGAGAGGTTAAGATTAAGAAATGTAAAAATATTGAAAAATTTAGAATGGGCTTGTGGAGTGGAGGAGCAGAATCTTTACAGAGAGATTAGCCCAGACATTGTATTGAATGAGTGGTTGCAAACGGGGCCAATAGCTGGTTGGTATTTATTGTTATACTTGCCATTGAGGCTTTCAAGCTTCTTTTGGTGGGTTAGGGTTGATAAATTGACGACACACAAGATGCCTGAGGTGATGTGTGGTTTGTTGTTTGTAAATGAGGTGTATTCATGATGCTAGAGGATCTCATTCTGATTATAGAAGGAAAAATTAGGTAGAAAGTTTTGCAAGAGAGGATTTACGAAATGAATAATAGATGCACAGAATTACATTTTGAGGTCCTATGAACTTAAGATGGAATCATGGAGGTGAGGAGATAAATTGGGCTCTTATTGTATCCTCACCGAATGCCTCTGCGCCTCTTTGCCTGGTGCTACCGCTGCATAAACGCTGTACTTTTGGATGTCATTATTTTGTATTTTTCACTTCTTTTATTTCGTTACATCAGATGCAAATGGAGTGATGCATCCAGTGTTAGTCCTTGCGTCATTAAATGTTAAGTGAGGGATTGGACTTGCAACATAATAGTTATTGTTACTCGCCAGAATGACTTGGAATGTTTGCCACTCAAGCTTTTCTTTGTTTCTTTGGCTACAGGAAGTGGATATTTGGTCGTTTGGGTGCTTGCTATTGGAGTTACTAACTTTGCAAGTCCCTTTTTCGGGGTTGTCAGAACCAGAAATTCATGACCTTTTACAGGTGCGCTCTCTCCCTCTCTCTGAAATAAAATTGAGTATTATATGTTGGTTTTGAGTAGTGGGGTCTGTGGTTTGTGGTTTTCGGGATGGATGATGGAAGGTGAGTGGATGCATTTGGTGGCAAGGAGGATGATTTCTGGTGATCAAGAAAGTGCTCTGAGTTGGGTAGTGTGGTTTGGTTGCTGTGATGGATGATGGAGGGGTGATGGTGCACACTTCTTGGTGCTGGGAATAAAATCTGTACAATCTAGTCGGAAGACTTGGAACCCTGTTCAGTGTACACCCTGTCCAGATGCGAGGTGTCCCTCTTGCGGTAGAGTTCCTTGCCTCGCGTCGCTCTTGTGACATGCTATGTTTCCCCTCTTCTATAAAGTAAAGAGCGTCGCCTAAAGGACCAGACCTGGAGCTGAGAACAATTAACCAACCAAGAAAACTATTTCGTACAAATGAGTCCTTCCTCGCCTTGTCCTTCATGTAGCAGAAGAAAATGTGACAAGTTAACCAACCAAGAAAACTAGTTTGTACAAATAAGACCTTTTTCGTCTAGTCCTTATATAGCTGTTGACTAATCTGCGGATGATTGAATGTGGTTCAATGTAATGGAATTTTAATTGCAAAATAAAAGCCAGCATAAATTCCAATTGAAGGAGGACCAGGCGCCTTACCACGTGCCTTCTTTTATCGTTAGGGTGGAACAAGGGTGGATTGGATGAACAGATAAGAGATTGGGCATGTTGGGCTACAACCCAAGCACACACACAAGAATAAAATTAATCACTACTAGAAAGAATGGGACAACAGGTCTACGCCTTTACAGGGTTCAGTAAGATTACCCACATCCATAGTTCACATTTTTTCATAACATTGCCTACTAGGTTAGTGACACTATAGTTGAGCAGCTGGTGATGGGTGATACTGTCCTGTGATGGCGTAGCACCTGCGAAAGAGAGAACGGGTAGAGAGAGGGATTGGGCCAGAGATAAAACTACAGCTACCGATTTTTCGTGTTTTTTTTTTTGGTCTTTCTCAGGCAAGGGGGTGATGATAATGGCACCTACTCCATTAACAGTGGTTGACTGTGCTATTTATAATTTTTTGATATCGTATTTTGATATTCCTGAAAAACTGAACCCATATCAATGCACTGAATATTAATAATATGCTATAATTTAAGCAGATGGGGAAACGGCCGCCTTTAACAGACAAGCTGGAGGAGGCTTTGGGTCCACCAGATGACCCTGCTCTGGTTCAATCCCCCACAGAACCTTGGATACCGGAGGCGGAATTAGAGACCACAAGATTTCTCGTCGATATGTACAACAGATGTACCCAAAATAATCCACCGGATCGCCCAACGGCCAAGAACGTCTACGATATGTTACTTTCTCGCACAAGCTCTGTCCTTGGTTCAAGAAGCTTGGACAGAGAAGAGAAGTAATTAGGTGCTATCAACTCCTTTGGGCCAGTCCATACAAAGCTTTGCTCTAGCTTTAAATGGGGCTCCCGCTAGTGAACGGTGGGATTGGTCTCCCAGGATTAGTTGAAGTGCGCGAAAGCTGGCCCGGACACCTGGTTATCAAAAAAAAAAAAAGAAAGAGAAGAGTAGTAATTCATTCCTGTTCCTAAATTTTTGTAGCCCTAGGATGTTGAAGAGTAATATTATTAACCTTTTATTCCCGGGACCAAGTATTTGAGTTTCCCCTAGAGTCATTTGTTGACGCTACAATATCGGTGATACCATGTATCAACTTGAATTATTTCTTTTTACAAGCTTTTTATCCAGGCGTCTCCCACATCTCATGTATCGTGTCCCTAATAAAATGTGTTTTTCGATTTCCATAGAATTAGGTATCTAAAATGTTATGTAGTCATTGGCGTATTTATCATTTGATGCAAGTAGATCTGGTTAAAGTGCCAAAGCATTTTGAATTTTCATTTGGAGAATTGTCAGTTTGCTTTCACTAATTGAGTTAAACTACGAGTTTGTTGATCTGAACTTGATTCTGAGTTATTTTGTTGCCTGGTTTCATAAATTTTCAACACCCGAAATGCTGTGCGTACAGATGGCATGCACATATTGGCAGTGCACGGATGGGGTGGAGGGCTCACATTCGGGGTCCACACAAATGATCTGAACCGTTTGTTATCTTTATTAGTATAATTTTCTGGTAGTCCTGAATAAAAATCAGCTCAATTAGATAAATGTAAATGCTTAATCCAATATTTCAATTATTCAAAGAATTTAGGATCCTAAATTAATGAATTTTAAAGAAAAACTGGACAATTAGATCAAACACTTGGTCACTCAATCGAGTTGGTTTTCATCTAGGCCACTTAGAAAATTATATATTTTAGAATTAACGAACGGATCTGATTGTTTGTGTGGGATTCCGAAATAGGCCCCACACCCATTCTGTGAGCATAGTTGAGTGTGCAAATGGCTGCCAAAATTTGGCTGATACCAAGTTCAGATATATGGTACTGGGGTTGGCATTTGTCAAACCCTGCAATGCCATCCAAAAAATTCCCCAAAATTTTGCTAATACCAAATTCAGCATCATATATGGACGTTGTCAAAGAATGATGTGTTTTTCAATGGGGGCATCTGGGATTCTGACATTTTGTCTCGACTAATTTCTTGGATGCATGTCGAAACATCATCCTACAAGATACATATGGACCATTCATTTATATAGTTATTTTCATGGATGATATATACGATGTATGACTTGGATAATAAGATCTTAATAATGTGCGGTTCAGAATCTTCAGATCATCACAGTGGACTGAGACGTGCACCACACACCTAAATTGTTCGATAAGTGATTGCAGAGGAGATGATTTCTTTGGAGTATTTTGGACAGAACTGTAGCATGCAGAACTAGGCATTTATATAATTAGACTGGCCTTTTGCATTAGTGATGATCACTAAGATGGTGTGATAATAACTCCTCTCATCACTGCCGAAAGGAAAAGATGACAATCTTTCGGTTGCTTGGAAAAGTAACAAAGGGTAGGGAATGCCTCTTTCGACAACATGGAACATGAGTAATTAATAGGCCAAATTAGATTTGATTAGGTAGGTTTCTGAACGGGATCCGGGGATCCTGAAGTGCGGTGCTGCACTACAAGGTTGTAGTGAACATCCGAGCCGTTGATTGCACAATCAACAGCTCGGACTTCATCTATTGTCGAGATGAAATTCGAGCCGTTGATTACCGAGATCAACACTTTGTGTGCCGCACTACAGGGTCCCTGGATCCGAACGAACCATTTCTCTTACTATACATTTATTCTGAACAGTTTTACAGATATAGATGCGCGGACATAGGTTTCGACAAATATGTTTGGAATCGACTGATGTATGTAGATTCACTACGGGGTGTATATGAGACTTGCGCACATTAAATAGCTCTGAACACATTTGTATATCCGAATTCGTGTTTTAGACATCTGTGTCCGAATCATTTTTCATTTCTCTAAGATGGGTTGCTGAATTGACAATGCATAGAGACAGAGATATACTTATCACACATAACTAGAAGACTGTAGCAAAAAGGATAGCTACCCAGCAGAGGCAGACTTGGTATGCATTCGTCCCCCACACTGCCTTTTGTTGCAACCTTTCGGTTAGTAGCCCTATATAATGTTACTCACAGGGGTAAAGATAGAGAGAGATGTGAGGTTGGGGTTTGTACCCTATAAGGATCCTATAAAATTAAAGCCTAGAATTGTTAGCTAGGGTAGGGTGGTCCAATATTACTGAGGGAATGCAGAGAAAGGCTCCAATAACTGTTATTACTAGACTAACAAAAAAACACCCTAGAGTGGTCCTGCTGTTTCCTCTCCACAACTGTGCAGTAATTTACACCGCATGAACTGCAAAGCCAACAATTACTCTCTCTCTCTCTCTCTCTCTCTCTCTCTCTCTCTCTCTCTCTCTCTCTTATATAATATGTTCATATTTGTATCCATATATTGCACACTATCAAGATAGTGTGGTACCGATGAAGTTAGTGTAGTAAAGGTCCGGGTGTTCTGTAGGGCAGAAGTGTCCTACAGGGTTGTAGTGCACAATCTGAACCGTTTAAAATGTTTTCGACGTTCCACCGGAGGTGATTGTGGTGTGTGGGTTAAACTCCTCCCAAACACATGGTCACGAGTTCGAATCCCACTTGCGGGTAGTAGTCCTCGTGAACACTATGCTGTGTATCCACCATCTGTCCAGCTTGCACCTTGGTGGGACTGTGGTGACAAACTACATTCCCATGGGTAGAGTTACAAAAGGGTGCCCCAATGCGTTTGGCTCCTTCATGGGTGGTATTGGCTCACTAGCTAAGCATGCTATAGCGGTTAGGTGCCCCTCTTCCCTGAGGAGGGTTGCAACCGTTGAATACACTTTCGACGGCCCAGATTGTGCACTACAACCATGTAGGCACTTCCGCTCTAGATGATCCCCGCCGGGTCTTTTGGAATTTAAAATATAGTTTGAGAGAAAATGGTAAACTAGATTGAATTCTGAGCGCCCTAAAATATTCTCTCTATTTTTCTCACTTTTACCTTTGTAATTATTCTCTCTAGTGAGCCTCTCTTTTTGGATAGGTAGATGCATTTGGTTCACCGTAAAATAATAACACACCAGAAGCCTTGCCTTGGCTTTAAATTAAAGGAAATGATCGAGACATAGCTATTGTTCAAACACAACTAAGAGTCGTTCGATGTGTATGTGTCTAACAGGTAATTTGTTGAATTTATGTACATCGAACAACTTCAAACACAGAATACCACGAAGAACATGAAATACCACGTAATTAAGTCATATCACATGATAGACCACTTGGCCATTATTGTCTCAAGTATATGCATATGAACTATTGGGCTTCGATAAAAAAAATTATTGAGTGCTCTTAGAGTAGCGCCAGTACTTAGTAATCGACCCTAGGCCTGCCTGCCTGCATGTATATATATGATGCAGGAATGGTGTTGGTCAAATCGTGACGGTGCCCCAAAATCAATGAACTATTACTTCTTTAAACACATATGTTGAGGGAATTTCCGTAGTACCAAAAGCCTATATGGCTAAAATGTTATTCCTTGTACAAACATATCAATCACCTGGCTAGCTAGCTAACACAAAACATGAGTAAACTATGAATTTATGATGCAAAGTTTCCTCCATTCCCCCCACCCACAAAAAAAAAAAAAAATCATCTCTCGGATGTTGGAGTTAAGGCTGACAATTAATCCATAGAAGTAAGAAGGTCTCTTCTTCTTCTTTATCTTTCGATGACATTTGGAACAGAAACTTCATTTTCTTCAAAAATGCTCATAAGTCAATGTGTGTGTGTGTGTATATATAGGGTTGTTCTATCATTTTCAAAGATTAATGAACAAAATTTTTTGCTGACAAAAAAAATTTCTGTACTATTTGAATCATGGTTGTGACTTCAGAGAGAACTTTCTAGAGAAAGACCCAAGCGAGTGGATCTGACGCGACCCAACACAGGCCTGCTGTGTGCTGTTTATCTTGGTGTCTTGGTGATGTCTAAGGGTTGTCGATTGAGGTTAGGGCATTCTGGGGGTCGCCTCTCCAAGGAGGGAAGGGGTAAGAGAATGGCTAGGTCCTCTTCCTGTATGGCTATGGAATGGATAAGGGACTTGTGTTATGATGATTATGATGAGTCTGATTGGGAGTTGGGATCGGATTCACGATTTTCTAGGGCCAAGGCCGCAGGGGCAGATCAATTGACGGACCTCTTTGATCGGAATTATGGCCCATGGGAAGAAATGCATGAAGATTCGGATTCGATGGACCTTGAGGATCAGGAGGCAATGGATGTGTCCTGTGTGGGCTTCTCTTGGAATGACCATGGAGTTGTTGATTTGTCTTTGGGTGTTTCTAAACAGGTGGATTGTGAGTCTCAGGGTGTTAGCTCTTCAAAAGTTGAGCCTAAAGGCCGCTGTGGGGCGGTTGTTGATTGTGGTGAAGCTTCTGACAATCTTGGATCCACGGCTAAGTCTATGAAGGTTAAGGAGGTTAATAAGGGGATGGGTTCATATGGTCAGGTGAAGTGGCCTCGTCCTCCAGTGAACGGGCACCGCAAGAAAAAGGTTATTATGGGGTGTGATTTTCTCCTTGTTAGCCGCAATTGTCTAGTTTGGTCGGAGATTCCAATTCTTCCATAAACCGAGCCTCTCAAGTGCAGGAGCATACCCTTACGGACCTTAATCCTCTTGATACTCCCGTCACTAGGCAAGAGCATACCCCTATTGTGAAAGTAGTTGATGAGTCGTTGGCTAGTGGGGTAGCCGCCCAGAGCCCTCTTAAAATGGAGGATGATTCAACTTCGCTGGTCAGTTGTGTATCCGCTGTTTCAATGGCTGATTCTCATCAATTTGGTTATGAGGAGGTCTCGTCCGATTAGGTTGGGGAGGATTTGCAGGACACTAATCCAGGCATTCGAAACTTGTGATCTAAGAGGGTTATGGCTTATGGCGGTATCGACCGAAGGCTTGTGGCCCCATTTCGGCAATGCAGCCCGACAATAGGAAAAGGAAGAAGGTTGACAGGGGTAAAGTTAGTGGCTCTCACTATAAGGCTTTAAACTCCCCCATTGGGATTAAGCGGAAAAGGGAGAGAACCATTTAAGATAGTTTTGGCGACCCTCACACATTTCGTTGCCCTCAACGCCGTGTTTTACATTGACTAACTTGTCTTCTGTACCTTCATTTTCTTTGCATGTTCGTTTAGTTGGCGTTGAGTGCATGTTTGTGCTTCATGTTGTCCTTGTGGGGTGTTTGTTTGGTCCGTAGTATTTGGTTAGTGTTTTCTTGTTGGGTTGTTTGCTTGTATTTGGGGTTGTGTATGTGTTTGATCTTGTTGGATTGTACTAACTTTATCATTGGGGCCACCTGGCAAAATGTGAGATCTCTTCATATTTTGTCAGTCGTCGCCTTTGTAATCATTTGACTTTATTAATGGACATCTTATGTTTCTTGGTTCAAAAAAAAAATCATGGTTGGTGTACTTTTGGTGGCGATTGGCGAACAAAGAAGATATTGATAAATTAGGAGTAAAATACTGTAACAACCCTGACATTTGGTAAAAAAAAAAAAAATTCTTTATTAATTCAATTGTTCTATTTTTATTTAATTGGAAATTTATTTATTTTTCTATATCTACTTTGTACTCTAGTATTTACATACTTGTGCCTATACATATCTAAACTTACTATTCTAGTCAACTTAGTACCACCCTATTAACTCTAGGTTTGAATCCAATGTTGACCAATTATTGACCACCCATTTATGTTGGAGAGATGCTATTTAATCCCTAAGTCAGTATATGTGTATACATGCATATGTATAAACAAGAATCCCATTAAACCCAAAGAGACGAAGGTCACTATAGCAAGGGATACGACGAAATAGAAGAGAAAATGGAGAATCCCAATTGAGCACAGGAGTGGGCAAGAGATGAAGCAGATAAACTGCTGTAAGGACAGCTTCACCCCAATCCGGGTACAGATGAAGAGAGAAGAAGTGATCTAGCTGTATCAAGAATGTGCCGATGTTCAGGTTATGCAGCGTCAACGTAAGTCTATGCATGTGGCTCGGTTTCTCTCTGGCTTGCCTTCGTCTTATGATCCTATTCTTGATCCTATTTTTCGTCCTAAGGGTCATGTGGAACCCGAAGCTATAGGTCGCATTATGATTTGAAGTCAAAGGCTCCGAGACTTCGCATAGTGAGGAAATGGTAGCGTGCATGCAGAAAGCCAGATATAGTAAGAGGCGCACTCTTAGATTCTCCATAAAATTCCTACTAGATTTTCCTCATCCAAAAATCTAATTTTAGCCACCAACTTGTATTCTGTCCTACCCTTATTGCACCCAAATAGCATTAGGATAGGATAGAATCCCTATAATTATTTGAGAGAGAGAGAGAGAGAGAGAGAGAGAGAGAGAGAGAGAGATCCATTTAGCACATGTTACTTGGCCACCAAAGTCACCATCATTGAGAGAAATGGATGGCTAGGATGGAGAGAGAGGGGTGATCACCATTTACCTATAAATGGAACCCATTCCTCACTTCATTTCTTACACCTTTCTCCACTCTCCACCTTTGTAATACTTTGTAGTAGTTTTTCTAGTAGGATTTCTAGTAGTGTTCTAATGGGGAAATAGTCTTCTAATTCCCTTCTAATCCACCTTCAAATTCTTGACTACTTTCTAGTAGTGTTCTAATGGAGGGAAAAGCGTTCTAATTCCCTTCTAATTAGCTTCTAATCCACCTTCTAATTCTTGAATCTCTTGAGGATCTTCATACTGTTCTTCAATACTCAAAGCAAGCCACCACCCTCCTCCACTTTTCAATCCAAAATTTTAGTAGAAATAGTACTAATTTTGTTTCTAGGAAAGATTATTCTTTTTCTTTCGAAACAACTAGCTGTTACTCCGTCCGAGGAATTTTCACCTAGCTTTTTCGTCTTCCGATTAACAACCGGAATTGAGGTAGTTAATTGTTACTCTACTGTTAGACATAGTAATTTTATTTACAATGTTATAATGCCCGGTTTTCTATTTAAGGTTATTAGTTATTATTAAAGTAAACTATGAAAAGTTATTCTATTGTTATTAAAAATATTTCTTTGATCATACGTAGTCGTTATAATGATCATGTGGAGTTCGACTTATAAATTTTACGCCATTATAATGCCCAATTAATTTTTGAAAAAATGCATAGAAGATTAGTTGTTTTAAAAATTACATTGCTTACGGATTATCCCGAGACACGAGATTTATAAAATGTGACTACGAAGTTGTTCGGTATTAATTTCTCTTTAAAACCATATCTGCCGCCGCCTGGGGGATGGAGGTGCCGCCTCTTTCCCTCCTCCCTCGGGCTCATTTTCTCTTCCCTCTACAGGTGGTCTCCATCTCTTCCCTCTGCAGGTGTTCTTCAATACTCAAAGCAAGCCACCACCCTCCTCCTTAGGGCTCATTTTTATGGGCTGAATGTTTTATCTGGGTTTTTTGGACCCCATGAGGGTGTTGGGCTTGTGCCTATTTGGTGGGTTTCCTCGATTGACTTCTTACCAATCGTGGATTGGGTCTTGGATTGGGCAGACATTAACTCTTTTGCTCGTTCGTTGTTTCCTTGTCCTATTAGTCTTGTAACAATTTCAAGATTAATGAAATCTTTTTTTCCTTTCTAAAAAAATATTTTAACGTGACATGGTTTACGAGAAAAGTTGCATTGATTCAAAATGCGTTTTACGAGATAGTTGCATATTCACGAAATGAGATTTTATGAGACATGTTGCATATGCAAGAGGCACATTTACGAGAAATGACATGACACAGTTTTCGAGAAAATGAATGATTGATGACGAAAAACGAGATGAGAACGAAAATGGATTGATTGATTGAATAGAATTGGAAAGAATTGAATACGGTAGTATAGCTTTAGCGCCGCCCTTCACGCTGTTGAATATCGGTGATATGGTTAGGGCTAAGGAATATGGTAGTGCAGCTTGAGCACTGTCCCAACTTCATAGAGAGAACTTGGTTGTCTTTGGTGCTAAGCTTGTAGAACACATAATGGACGGACCTTGTAAACAGGCTGAAGGGATCAGATGATAGATGATGACTGAGACTATGTTCATGTGTGTCTCGGAGTGGACGGACCTTGTATCATGCTGTTGAATATCGGTGACACAAGACAGCCAGGACTTCGAGCGGAAAGGCTGGTGACCATTAGTTAAAAGGAGACATAAACGGACCAATAACTTTTGAGTGACTGCCTAACTGGACTATGGCCCGGTGGTCGGAAACAGTGCCTTGATGTTGAAATTTGAAGAAGAATGCCGACACCAAAAGATTAAACGAGATACTTTAGGCTGCGTGTAAAATACTCTGATTTGAAATGACACTGACACTGTTTACACTAATACGGACACATGCATATTTTCATGATAGATACAATTATCTTTTAAATTATCGTTATTCTTTTCCTGCATAAAATATTATTTAGAATTGCTAGTTTAAGCTTGTGGTAAGAGTTAGCTATTGGGCGTCTTCACTCACGGTGTTGCACTTATGTAACCCTGACATAATACCACGATGTTGCTCTACGACTCTGACGTATTATGCCAGACTATAGAGATGAACATGAGGAATTCTATAGCTTGGAAGCTTATGGAACTGAACAAGACGCCGCCATAGCTGACGGCCGTGTAATGGAGTAGTGAAACCCTAGTTAACCCTGTAGTGAATAAATGTATTGGAAAGGAGATTTATGTAATTCCTATGGAGGAATATCTGTTGTAAGACTTGGTTATTATTTATATAATAAATATAACGTTCCCAAAATTATGGGCGTTACAAATACACACTAAAACAAAAAAGAAATGTATAAAAATATATACACTAAGTCTAGAACTACGGGATTAATCGGATGCGGGTATTTTCGTATTCTGTGTGTGCAACAGCGAAAGCACTTTGTTGGGCTGACACATAGATAATGAGAAGCGTAAACTTGGGGAGCGAGTGAGATTGGTCTCTAATTCTACATAGCTGTGAGTTAGAGATAATAAATGTTGCGCGTATACTGTCCCAATTGGGTAGTACAATAGCAAGAACGAAACTCGAAAGGTTGACCTAGGACTTAGGGATTTGCTCTCACCTAGATCAGATCCCAAATTCGATTTCCCTTACCAGCAAACTTTTGGGGCCACTGGGAATTATGTCTGATCATTACCTTTAGGGGACCGGAATTAGTTGAGGTGCAAGAATGAAACTACTGGAGGAATGATTTCATACAATCTCCGTCCCACAAAGCATGTTCATTGTCACTCTATAAAACTAAAGGAGTATATATTTTGTAGTTTATGCACTCTCTGGTCTTTTTTAAATGTCCCTTAATAAAATTTAGATTTTTAATTGACACAAAAAAATTAAAAGGACTTTTGTTTACCTGAAAATTACATATTGTTTTGTAAGGAATACTTTGAAAGGGACAGAGGGACTAAAAAAGTTACAAATTACAAAAGGTAGATAATTTCTTGAAAGGTATGAATAGTGATAATAGTCAATTTTTATGGGACGGAGACAATGCAATGAAGAGTAATATAATGAGTATACATGGTCAAGATTGGATCGGTTCCATAGAAATCTAGGAACCAAACCATATCTATCGGTTTCAAAGAATTGAGAACCATAACTAGCCCGTTACACATATGGAACCAAACTACATTGGACTGGTCCGGTTTGGTTCGGTTTCCAATTTTAAACCATGTTACCATCCAAAAAATACAAATAATAATAATAAAATTTGAATAACATACCACTAGTTCTTCAAAAATAGTTAACATTGAGCTTTCATTACTAATGAAAGCTGAATTTGTTCAGAAAATTGTTTAGAAACCCTACAAAATCACTAAAGAACTACTAAAATACTGTGAAACATAATCTTGAACAATAATAGGAAAACAACCAAACCAAAATAAATTGGGCCTTATGTCTCAATCAATTGGGATCGGCTACATGAACTTTTTTTCTCCATTGAGCTCTGCCAACTGCTGCTTGTTCACTTAGACCTAGTAGACTTAAATCCTGGTGCATTACCGCATCAAATGTCAATTTGCGTCTTCCCATCCCCAGAGCGTTGCTACCCAAAGCTATCATATCCGCTCTCTTAACTACTGCAATCGCTAATCTACAGTAGACATGCTCAAACCACCTTAGCCTATTTTTGCTCAACTTCTCCTCTATAGGTGTTGCACCTACCATCTCGCGGACTGTTTCATTTTTAATCCTGTCTCGTCTAGTCTTACCACACATCCACCTTAACATTTAATAAAACAAGCAACAACATATAGGCGGATCCTATAAGGGATCCCGCACCTGTTTACAATGCGGGACTCCCATTTTCCGATCAAATTTCGATCATCTGAACCGTTAAACGTGTTTTTAAGGGGTCCACCCAAGGATTCATAATAAAAATGACTGGCAAAGGCTTCATCCGGGCAATTTTCGATGAAACTGTACATATACGGTTTTATCGCCCGGATGAAGCCCTTCCCAATCATTTTTTCGATGAATCCTCGTGTGGATCCTTGAAAACATGCTTTAAACACATTGAACGGTTCACAACGTCAAAATTTGATCGAAAAATGAGAGTCCCGCACAGAAGTCGTGTGTGGGACCCTTTATAGGATATTAGGGTGTAACTAGTCCGGTTCGGTCCGGTTCAAGAGGATTTTTTAGTGAATCGGGGAAAATCGGTTTAGAGAGAATAAGGAACCGAAACTGGTTTTAGAGTAGTTGGTTCAGTTCCTCCGGTTTGGCTCGGTTCCACGTTTGGTTCGGTGAGAGAGAGAGAGAGAAGAGATTAGGACTTCAAAAACATACCACCAAATCTACACAATCAAAACGAAGTAACGAACAGATCTACATATATGAGAGCCCATCAGCTTCAAATCAAAATGAACAGATCTAACACACACACACACACATATAATCTATCCAAACAATGGTGTGAGAGAATGGCATGTGGTAGAGAGACGGATTGCCATCTCCGACGACGACGGACTGCGGTGAGAGACGAAGGGGACTGGTGTGAGAGAAATTGAGAAGTGTGGAAGATAAAGATCCTCATCCGATCTCAAACGGGGGAAAAGAGAGGGGGG